>JAYMSP010004549.1:0-15892 GCA_036897095.1 Plantago elongata
ATATATATATATATATATATATATATATTATGAATTGTGACATCTTTGTACTTAATAAAATCACATGTAACACAAGATTTCAGATGTGTCTAGAAATTTCCCATTATAGCCAGTTCAGATTCCCCAGAAACACGAACATTAAAAAATAAAAAAATACAAGGAAAACCCGCCTTTTTGAAGTTGAATAGTTACATGATTAAAATTGGAGAAAAGGCTAAACACGACCAATAAAAATGCCTATCTGGTATTCCCGTAATAAGGCACAGTCAAAGAAAGATTGCAAATGATGATTGCAAGAAGACTAGAATAGAATAACACATCTAATTTTCTTGGCAGTACTCCTTGGGAGTAAACGGAAGTGTGAAAGAAATATAAAGATTAACCACCCACTGAGAAAATAAATGTTAAGATGCAGATCATCTATATGCTATATCAAGCTTTGTTAAATAGTGAATTGCCACCTCCTCTGAAGCTTGTATAAAGTATATTCAATTCCGGTATATTCCCTCAAATATTATTTATGGTCTGGTATCATGCTCTTCCATCCAAAAGTTCAATTATGTAAAGAACTATGTAAAGGATGCATGAAACTATCACTAATAAGGACTCAAATTTCAAATTAAAGGCCATATTCTCTGTTTGGAGAGATTGATTTAATAATGACAAAAGCTACATAGCTTAAGAAAGTGATTGCAAAGGATAAACAAAAGTTACCTATTTCCACCACTTGCTTTGAATTATAGATTGGAGGCTTTAACCATTCAGACATGGATATATTGCAGGTGTCTCCAGATCCTATAACATATAAAGATATACAGTTAATAAACACCAGTGTTACCATCTGACATGCAACAAGAATTACTACTCTTGCACAAATTCAGCTGATAATTCAGAATCTGTACAAAATTGGATTAAACTACAGCAGAGTGCACGAATCCACGAAAGAAAAAACAAATAAATTGATGAATAGATAAAAATTAGCCTGCAAATCAAATCAAGATTTGCAGATGTCCATCAGGAACCCATAAATTTGCAGCTAAAATATTCCACCATGCACATAATATATAAAATCTTCAACAAGTTAATACAGGCATATCTGAAACTGACAATAATATAGACCTAACACTACCGCTGCACTGACACTGTACACGAAACTCCCTGAAATATATGCTGTGAAGAAAGGGCAGGATGCATAAAACTACTAGCAAGTACAAGGTAATTTTAGATGTTTATATTAAGGACAAATTTACAATTTGGTCTAGCTCACCTACAGTCTAGTCAAACCAATATCTAACAATTAATTTTATCAAAATCACTTTAATTTCACGTAGTCAAAGGCACTTGATTCCGAACTATTTAAGATTTAAATTGGGTCTGGTGGAGGGGCAGAACAGGTAGTTTCATCTTTCTGAGTTGATTCCCTCTCAATTTTCCAAAGAGCTTTTTAATTTAGTATGAGGGCAGTAAATGAAATTAACAAGCATTGGATTCACTAATTCTACAGCTATCGAGAGATAAGTTAAAGCTATGAGAATGATATCTGATAGAAATGGCTCAATTGAGCTTGTGGAGTATTTATAGTCCTTAATCAATTTAAACGAACTAAGTAGCAGTTGGTGTTGTAACAAGAGTGGCATGGCAACATCTGAGCCCTTCCCTTATTTAGAAGAAACGTATACTTGAAAACGGAATAATAAAACACACTTCTTGTCTCTTCTTCACAATTCTCAGTATTAGGCTAAGAATGGAACTCCCATTTGTAACAACTAATCATAGGTTTGTCTTGGCCTGATCCTGAAGGGGAAGCAAGTTCCCTACTGAAACTACACTAAATTCTGCCTAGAATTACATTATGTGTTGATTCTGTTGGAGAAGAAGAGTATTCAGGGAAAATATTTAGTTGTGAGAAAGTTGCGTAATTCAAGCATAGGGCACTTTAGGTAGACCATAAGGTGGTGAAGCCCCGGTAAATTAATCTCGCAATATCAGCAGTAGGAATATGCTCTAGGGTAACGGGATAAACCACGCAGGCTTATGCAATAGCCCGGTAAACCGTGCAACTAGTCCAATAAGCTCCATCCATGTTATGTGACTGTTTTTACAGAGTTGAAGTGCAAAATTTTGCCTGACTTTAGAACTTTCACTCACTTGTTTGTAAGCCAAACCTCTTTGGGATCCAACTATGAGTAAGCTATTTAATATTTGCATGAGATCCATACCCAGGACCTACAAATTGTCCAGAGCTCGTGTCTAATCGATGTATCATCTAAACCTTAATCTCTAAAGGAAAATGTGATATCGCTGAAGAACCTTAATCGGCATAGTGATCTAACTGCTGGTTCAATGGAGGTTTTGTATATTAATATACTATATACTTACAGGCTAAAGAGGGAAAAAAAGCTAATATCAAAGCTTATCAAGAAAAGAAAAAAACAGAGAATTACCTATTTCCTCTACATGGGAGGCAAGAGTTGGGGACTTCAACCAATCACCCGATACCTCATTGACATCTTCATATCCTGCATCCAATCATGCATTCACACTAAAAACATATTTCCACGAATATAGAGAGAAGAGCACGAATTAAAAAAATGCAACACAATGATAACAAGGAAAGGGGAGCACCAAAAACTCTCCAGAAACTACAAAATCTTATAATATGATCATTCCAAACACATTAAACTTGTAATAAAATAAACTATTAGAACAATAAAAGAATGTGATCGTGTCCATGTAAGACTGATGAAACACCTATCATGAACAAGCTTGAAAATCAATCCATACAAGATCTGGAGACCCATTTGGTCGAAATAACTACAATATCACAGATATTACATAACCCAACAAATTTACCAGGGCTGTAGACCTATGACATTTCCTGCCAAACACACCAAAATATCAACCAAAAAGACAAAAAAATGGAAACCAAACAAAAGCGTTGTAGAATCGAAACACAGAAAATTTCTACAAATTCGTTATGTGTAAACTTTGGATGCTCAATTAGCTTCCGTTTTTCCCGACAAATAGGCTCAAACAGATGAATCTTCACAAGGGTAAGCGTCGGAGAAATGAAATAACCATGATAGATGAGAGCTAAGAAGCACCAAAACAAGTTCCCGAACAAACGGAAAAATGGCAAAAAAAAAAAAACCCAAAATATGTCAAAAATACGTTTATGTGCACACATAATTTATATATGTTGATACATTACTAAAGGTACCAAAGACTTAAAAAATACAAACAGATACCGTAAGTTCAAATTTTAACCAACACAGTCCATAACTCCAAACATACGGTCTCAACTTATTAATTATTTACACTCTCACTCATACTTAGTTCGTTCTCTCTCCGCATTTTATGATCCATCAGCAACTATATCAAAATAATACCTCCACAATCATGGTTTGTTCTTACATCCTAACTCTGTCACATTTTAAATGTGAATTGTTTACAAAGATTGTTTACAAAGACGGACACAATATCATTTACCCAGACAAATATAAAAAAGAACCAAAAAAAAACAGGCAGAATGTAAAAATGCTTTTGAATCGTTTGCATGAGAGCTCTTTAGAGTTTGTATGCTGATGCTGAAACTTGAAAGAACGTAAAAGCAATTATGCCACAGGATTCCTGTGCTTCAGTTGGAATAAAGATCAGGGGACTAGTATAACCCCAGGGTCCCAACAACTTAAAACCTAAAAACAAGGCAAGTGGACATCAACTCTGATTATCAGTTATTACTTATTACAAAAGATGAAAATTGAGATGGTCTTACCTTCATCTCTTACTCCTTTCATTGAATTAAAGAAATGTCTACTACCTTTGCTTCATGGAGTTTTAGAGGCAAACCCTTCAAAATAGCCTTTGTTAACAGATTACATTTGAAAATATTAAAGTTGAAAACACAGTATCAACTGAAGCATCGTGCAGACTGTGCGGGACCCCTAGCTGCACAGTGCACATTGCATCCCAAGTTTATCTAGTGACTATTCTTATACATGATTGTATGGTATTACTTCACAGGGATATTTTACGGACCCAACTTTCTGCTAATTGAATAGGTCTAATCGCGTTCAGATTAGGGTATATCTAAAAGAAAAACTGAGCAATCAAGGTTCAACCTTAGTGTAGAAACCACAGAAATGATGGAGTTCTTCAATTATGTTGATATCAATGCGGAAGATGGCTTGGACCTCTGATTTCGTCAATGAAATTTGACAGCTGAAGGGGATTAATAGATCTATTCTCAGGTATTTACTATTTAGAACCTTCAGCACTTTAGTTAGTATGCACATTTACAATACTTAAGGGGTAATTGCATTTACCCCGATTTATATGCATGTGCGCATTATTTCAAATATCACATGCAGTGCAACACACGATTGCCCACAAGGCATGTTTGTGCAAAGACTCGCTATGAGCAGGCTATTATAATTATGTAAATTACTAGTACATTCACTTTCCCTTTTGGTACAATAGTATGTTTAAATGTTCAATAATGTAGCAATACATTGGAGCGAACACAAAATAAATAAAGAGACGAGTGCACAGAAGATAAAGTCTGATGGTTTTACCTTCAGGGTACTTAATAAAGTGGTCATCACCGGGCATGTCCCCAGTTGGTCCTCTCGGAGTGTGTGAATCATCAGCAACCAATTGAAATGGGGTCGCGAGGTCTCCAAAACCTGGTTGGTGGAATGAGATAAAATATAGCTATGTGAATACATGCAGCTTCAGAGCGCAATTACAAAATAGGAAAAACATGATCAAGTAGACGTTTCTGAAAATAAATATAAGTAAGGAATTGCAATATATCGATCATATCATGGATTAAGTCAAAAGATTGGCTGAAGCCGCTGAACAACACAAAGGAATCACAGGAACTTCCACGTCTTTTATCTAGAAGACGAGAAGTACCAACAAGAGAAATTAAAATGAAAAGTTTAAATATAGAGCATTGTTTGTCACATTATTGATTCATTAGGTTTTCATAACAGAATTGGTTAACCATATTTTTTCCATCATGAATAAGTAGCATACAAGTATATATGACAAAATGTAACAGTTTTGAGCATTTTCGGTGCTTTAAAACACAGAAGTGCACGTGAGGGCAAAAGTGTGTTGGGTTGGAGTGAATCATGCGACTTCACAGGTACTAAGCAATCAGGAATTCTATGCGACAGTCCAAGGTTTCTTGAAGAAAGAAAACACAGATAAGAAGAAAAATTGCAGAGCTAGACACTACAGTTCTGGTATAGCTAACAAAGGACTGAAGCTTCTTTATAAATCCCCAGTGAAGTCCAATGCCTAACTAATACCCAAACCATGACCCTAAATGTCCACTTTCTATGGAGTCTATACTTAACAGACAGGTCCATCAGCTTGCTACAGAGTCTACACTGAACAATAGGGGCAAACGTTTTCAAATTTGATACATACACAATCATTTTAAGTGAGACCCTCTAAGGATAGACCCAGGCATTCAATTCTGAACCCAGGGATGTAAAATTTATATGCTTTATTATCCTTGTAGTGGTAATTTACATAAACAGAGAATTTATTTGTTGCACGATTTACTTGCTGAAGCAGAAATTGGAATAGCTAACGTAATCAATGTGTATCATGGACCACAGTTACAAACAAAAATGATATACATCAATGGGAAGTAATATTGCAATAAAAAACCACCCATGGATAAAGATCATCTGGCTTTAAAAGAGCAGTATTGCTTTAATTGTAAAAATACAATACAGAATAATACTAGTAGACAAAGAATTCCAGGAATCTTTTTAGTTCCTTGTCAAGTAATTGAGCATTCTCATTACTCATAAGATGACGCAAGAGCATGCACTTTCATCATTACCTGACAGCCTAAAAGAGAAAATCCCAAAAATGCCTTAACTGAGGAAAGCTTGGCGAAAGCCCAGGTGACAAATTGGAAAACAACGCGGAAGAACTACCTAAGAGCGGGGAATATTGGGATTTGACCAAAGCAAAGCAGCCATCGTGAGGTATGTGGACATAAGAGCTCATTTCTCTTATTTTCATCCTAAGCCTTGGTAATGGAAATTATTTGTTTAATAGAGATGATAGGTTACCTATTTGTTTTGTTCTAGCTTGCGCTTTTCTTCACACTAAGCAGAAGTCAAGCATCTACCCATTATGGACCCTTTAATGGGATATTGTTCAGTTACTAAAGGAATTAGTCCAATATTCGGATTTCTTTTAACTTAAAGAATCCTATTTCCTTTACTTCTCATAGCCCCTGAAAGTGCCAGTATTTTTTTGTTAACTTCTTTCCGTTTAATGCGTCATGTTCATACTATTAATATGCTCCATGTTTCCTTTTACGACAGGATGCTCCTGCTCAAAGAAAAGGATACCCTTATAGATTATATGTTGATCCAGCCAAAGGGACTGAAGTGAAAAAAACCTTATGTCCATCGCTTTTCAATTAACGCAACTAAAGTACTAAATGATAATCAGGTTGCTCTGTTGTCATCATAGAGCAATGAAGTTGGCTCTCGTGGTCAAGGCAAGCATATAAATGATTATTACTTCTGGCCAGTTCTGTCAATGAAGCATTCTTATATGACCTTGTATCTAGCTTCTTATTAACACTCCAACTTTACATTGTATAATGGTTAACAAAGAAAACATCAGTGCTTGTTATTAAAGCAAGCAATTTTGGCTTCAAGGCTGGATTTCAAAAACAGAATGTGGTGAAAAGTCTGACAGAAAGACAAAGAGAAACTGGACCAACTACTGTCAGCAATCAATGCATCTAACAGCATGGCCCAATTGCAGTCTACATTCATTCTCCAGGGGGCCTTCATCATAAAATCCCATCAGTAATTACGACCATCACAAGATAACCTTGAATGGGGATGTGCGACATCAAAGTTGGCCACAACAGAAACAGGCATTGTTCCCTTGCAATGCAAGAACTCATACTTGAAACACAGAAAGTTTTATGTCATCACAATAAGGTGAAAATTCAATTTGAGTTGCAACTTTTTCTTCCTAATTAACCAGGGTAGTTCTAATGCCTAAACGTGCAGTGTGGATCATTTTGCTTATCAGTTTTACCATGTCATCCTGGAGAATCCAATGAGTAAAGGTTGTTTAAACCCTGTAAAATTAGTGAAAAAGGAAATGGTTCTACATGAGAAGATAAACACAGAAAGTTTAGAAGTCATAACGATGAGGATAGGATTTTATTTGAGTAGCGAACTTTTTTTTCCTAATAGGCCAGGGTAAGTCTAATCCCTAAATTTGTGTTATGGATCATGTCATTTCTTTGACAGGCATAGCTGAAGCAAACTACGAGGATCTAGTTTTTTTTTTTTTTTTTTTGAAACGGCAAATGTGAATCGAACCCCCGACCTATTGGTTGGAGGGGAAGAACTACGAAGATCTAGTGAGTCTAATTTTTTTAATACGTAGAACCCAGCACACACCTTCAAGGAAAAACTAAACTGGGATTGTGAAAACAAAAAACTCGGTAGTGAATGATTATGGAGCATAGGCACCGGATGCTGGTGTCTGCACATGAGCTCAAAGGATCAAGATTTCAAAAATTTATGATTCTTGTTCTTTCGGTGTAAACTAATTGGCAGGTAAGACAAAAAAACAGAAGGAAAAACTAAATCAGTCAAACCACATAGGTAGCCAGTCGATTAAAAAATGGATAACCATTTGCGACTATGCGAGAAACAAGATCTTTTATTGCAGCAATCCATAGATTTTCTTAATCAACCCCATAGGACGAAACCAACTCATGCAAGCTAAAAGCATATTGAAAATAACCTATTGTCGACCTAAAACAGAAACATATAACTCTTATCTAATCAAAAAGATCCAGCAACTTCCTAATATAACTTGGATTTAGGTAAAGAAGCTTTATATATGATACTGCTCCATTTGTTTTCATTTTAACGAAACAAAGAGGAGAATCACATCAAATCTAATTCTACAGTTTGAACCCTGGTGTTTCTAAAATATTTCTGAAATATACTTCAGTTTTGAAAAATCCATTATTTCACTCAGCAGACCACCTCTTAGGAATGCTATGCTGCAGCAACGCTGATCAAGTAGTACATCGATTACAGTTATATTTAAAATAAGTATACCACCAGGCACCAAGAAGAGGTGTGTAGATAACAGGAGTACTCGGCAATGTGACAACTTCTCATGTAAAAGCATACTCAAAGTAACATTCCAAATGGGATGTTATACAGAGAAGGTTTATATATGAGGCAGCACACCTGAAGCATCAGTGCTGGACACATCTGAAGTCCCCCTAAGAATTGAACGCGGAGAAGCTGCCATGGCAGCATCAGGTTCTAGTTCTTCAACAATCACTTCAGGAACTTTGTCCAATAACTTTTCAACTTCCGAAGGTGTCTGCAGGATCTTCCTTCGTTCTAGGTACTCAAATAATGTAAAAATCTAGAGAATTAAGTAAACAACGATACTCAACACATGAAGGAATACTGGAAATATGAAATATAATAAGCCGCACAAACTATTGAGCGGGGAATAAAATAGCATGCACTGACTCAACAACAACAGCAAGGTGACAAATAAATTAAGCCTTAAGAGTATCGTACAGCACTAGAAGCATTACAAAACCCAGAAAGGCAAGGCTGAGAGAGCGAGAGAGTAAATAAATAAAAGAAGCCTTTAGAATATTGTACAGCACTGGAAGCATTACGAAACCCAGAAAGGCTAGGCTTCAAGAAGCAACTTAGTAGCTGATAGCCAGTTAAAGTATCTAGTAAGGTAATCAAACACTGTCATAAGGAGCAAACTTCAATCTAGTAACTGGAAGCGTAGATACTGAGACAAAATCAAACTTACTCCAGGACAATGACAAAAGATAATATATCACCACTACATAGCATCTTTGATTTGTCATTCAGGTTTAGGTTGAGTTTTGTTCACGAATAAACAAGAGATCTCATAAAAAGGACAGGAGAAGGCTAAGCAATAGAGTCTACCAGAACTAAGAGAAGTAAGGAATAACAAAATAATTGTCAACAAGCTAGGCATATTGCCAAGGAAAATTAAATTGATTCATAGTTTAATTCTATTAACTCATTCTAGAATCCTATCTCCTAGTTTATGTTAGTTGCTAGTCTGTAATAAAGGTGAAACCACATACATTTAAGACATGATGATCTTATGATTTGATTCCAGATATTGAAATTAGAGTAGTGACCTCCCCAAGTTCTCTTGCTTCCTCTAGCTCATTGTTCTTCTAATTCCACTGCCGCACATTTTAATCAATTAGTCTGACATTTCTCCTTCTCAACTCTTCCTTTGAATCTCTTCCTATTCTTTATTTACTACAGATATCTTTGACGCCATCCATGTATTATTCGCAGAACCTTATACATTTTTCGTAAATGTTAAAGAGCAAGTCGTGTAAAGGGACTTGGCTTTCCTACACTATAGGAAAATCACATCACATAAGTAATATAAGTGTACCATACACTTGGGTGGGAGGGATATGATGTTCCTTAATATTAAAAAATTCTCGATTTTTACAAAAGTTTGACATGATGTAACCCTCCTGAATTCATGCGTGTTTGCTAAGTTAAATCTCCAATAGTAATACCCGAAAGAAGATCAAACACCAACACTACTTCAGCGTAACAGCTTCAAACATATCCTCGAATTATGAACTTAAATTTCATATATCAGTAAAAATGAGAGACTCAAGTTGAATCTATGTACAACACTAGGCTCAATGGTAGACTTATATTTATAGACCAAGAGGATTCAAAGGGCGGAAAGGGAACTAATGAGGCTATGACCAAGATGATCCCAAAATATAGAAAATAACCACAGCAAAATTAACCAACTTGAAACACTGAAAGAGGTGACTCGGAACCTAGTCAGTAAAAGGGCTCTAGGGTGATAATGACGCACAAGTCAAACTTAGGCAGTGACCATGAAAACTAGGTTTAAGTTACAAGAATCGATTATTAGACATATTAGGAAATAAGTAGTTTATATTTTGGTCTGACAACATTAGAACCATATGAAAGATTCATCTCGATTCACACACTAATCTATCCTAATTGACAGAGCACATAAAAGTTACAGAAGCTGAACTACTCTAACCTATTATACCATTCTGTTCATTAGCACCCTACTCCAATAAAAAATTAAGCAGCTTTTCTTAAGCACATCTCAGGACACCTCATATGAAGTAACTTTACATAAAGATATAAATAAATTGCAGCAAAGAGTTTTAATGTTACAGAAATATAGACATATTAAAGGATATTCTTTTCGCCAGCCCTTTTCGTTGGCGTGATCGATCCGCCCCTTTAACAAAGCAAGTTCTTTGGCAATAGACTGTAACAAAGTGAAAGGAATATGGGATAAAAACAATCATAGCAGCAGCAAGAATTAGACCAGCCAGATAACAAATTGATCAACTGGTGGATACTCTTATCCGGTGGACTTGGAGTAATCACAAATAACAAAATCCTAAAAGTGCCGGATATGAGAACTGTAGCTGATATGTTCATCAGAGCGATGGGGCAGTTGACCGAAATATATAAACATGCGAAAACATGTAACCTCTTGAAAGTAAACGCCAGGTAAGTATTATAAGGTCAGAAAATGTGATGACCAGAAAAATAGTAAATTCGGAAAAATGAAAGAAAGGTTTTTATATACATAACCTATAATCATGCCTCAGTAGAGAAAATGACTGTAATTCAGTTTATCTATCAGTCTGAGATAATCATTGCACTATAAAGGTACAGTATAACATGAAAATTTTATACTTACGTCTTTCGTTATATCAGAATGCAACAACTGAGCCTTAGATTCAAGCTCGACCTATCAATTGCATAAACATAAGAAGTTAACATTTTCCATCTTGGATAGTAAATCAGAATCACTGAAACAAGGATGAAAAGTATACACGAGACAGAGAAGGTCCTTCTATTCGGATAAGGGTAAATCATTAGTAATATTGGAAAAGTGAATAGGGAAGAAAAAGAACAGAGGTCAACAAAGTACATCTCTTGATGGACTGGTATGGATAGAAACTATATATCTAAGTTATATGCACCCAGCGTCCAAACATTTGCGCCCAGCAGCAACATAAACAAATAAAAAGATACTACCTCAGTCTTAAACAAATTACTTTTACATTTATACTGGAATGAGATATGACAAGAACTTCATTTCCTCATATTTATAACAGGCTATAGTTTTGGATATCTGCCTGCCACCCTCATCCTTATTTACCATCTGGATCAGTTTATGTAGGGAAGCATACCTATAGAAATAAATCTAGAAACAATATCAATCCAGAGACTATCCGCATAGTCACGAGAATTTCCTTTGAGGCATATCCAATGGTTTATTTAATTGACTTTGCTACCTCAACTACGGTTTGTATCCTTTAGCTGAATAATCCAATAAGTCCCAATTGGAGAAGTTTAAGAACTATAGGAATACCAAAGGTTAACAAAGTGAGACTGCTTATCTAATACAGATGGAAACTTTATTTATCAGTTATGCACAATGCCCAAACAATTGAGCCGTCGTGCAGCACCTCTCAGAAATATCAGATATCATTCAGTGAATAACACAACCCAGAATATCACAAATCCAGCACAAAACTTGTTGCAATAACTTAATTCCTACACCTTCAGATGAGAAGAAAGAAATATTCCATCAGCAGACGCGATATATGACAAGAACCTATGCTTCATCTTTTACTTCAACCTTCAATTTAAATTTCTTCCAAGCAACCTCCTCTTTTTACAGGACTCTAGGCCAGTTACGTGGGAAGCAAACTAGATAAAACAAATCAGGAAATGAAATTATATTTCTTCCAAGCAACCTCCTCTTTTTTTACAAGAATCTAGGCCAGTTTACATGGGAAGCATATCTAGATAAACAAATCAGGAAACGTAATCTATCTAGAATTTCATGAAATCTTAATCACCAAATTTACTTAGGGGGCAGCCCAATGGCTTGTTTAACTGACTCTTCTACTCAGACTAAAGTTGTACCAGCAGTTAAATCAGCAAACATGCTGTAGGACCCTACAGCTGAATCATCTCAAGTAAAATGGTTAGATGACCAGCTCCATACAACGAATGTTATGTAGTAAAAGAGAAGCCTGTTCTGTTATAATGCAGAGATGAGCCAACCAGTAAAGCATCATTAACAGGTAAGATCATAAGTATTCTTACAACAGTCAGTCTTTTGAGGACACCAGCACTAATTCTATCACGCACATCCTCAACTTCTTCCTGTACAATACAACAAATTTCTTTGAAGCCAAAAACAATATAGCAAAAGGACTGGTGATGCAGATACTGTCATCAATATCAACTCAAAAAAAGCTTAGTGGCTAAACGACATACTTCAGTAAACTTTTCATCTGAAAGCATGGAAATAGGAATATCTTTAAAATGGTTTGCAACTCGTAGGTGGACTTCACTGGCAGCTTCAGAATCCATTTCCACACCTATGAAAGAGATTAATAGCACAACTATGAGAGCTCAAAGCCTGTTCAAATAGTACAAGTATAACAGCTGGGAAAAACATGTAACAGGGAACTTCTAGCTGTAGGTGCATTTAATAAAACAGGACATTCAGTAAACATAAATTATAAATAGAAGAATGGTGATAATTTGATAGTAGAAGAACATAGATAATGAACAGTTACAATTTTGACTCCCTAAACTTTCTTGAAAATCCTCACTTTCATCCTAATGTATTCAAGCCGGATTGCTTTTCGAATGCTCTGTGAGTTGAAGAACAGTAAATTAAATAACAGTAAACCAGTTAGAATAGAAGTGATACATGCAGGCACTAAATATTAATGTATTGAGAACCTAAAGCAAAACCTGTGACTAGTTGAAGCTGAAAACGATTTTTCTGATAGATGTCATATGGGTCTGTTTTCATCCTTACAAAGCTACCCACAACTTTGGAACTGAAGCTTTCAGGAACCTTCAGAAACTCCTGAACTAAACTTTTCCTCAGATAAACAAGTTTGATGTTATTGGAAACAACAGAAGCAAAGCAGCTTTTGGGAGTCTGAGGAATTTTCATCGGGGCAATTGGTCTGTTTCTCTTTCCTTGGCAATTTTCTTCATCTGAAGTATCCATGGATTCATTGTCGGAGCTGTTATGGTTTTCAGCAAAATGTTCTTCCAGCAGGTCATGTACTTTAGGCCGAGTGATGGTTCTCTTCCCAAAAAGATCATAAAGTCCCTGATCACAGAGCACTTTCTTCTTTTTTATGGGACAAAAAAGGTTATTATCAGTGGCGTACTTAATGACGAGAGAAGCCACCTCACGCTGAGTGTACTTAGTTTTCACATCCTTACCAATTGCTTCAAGAAATTCAATCAGAGGCCTAGAGCCCCAATCAAGAAACTCTACTTTCCTCTTCCCAACTCTTCTCTTCCTTTTCTTAGTAAAAGCTTCATCTGCATTGGAATCTGCTACCCAAACGATACCTGCCATACAGTCAGAATGATGTAGAGGACGAAACGTTCCGAGAAATTGGTTGACTTCCGTTTTCTGTACCCAGGTAGAAGATTTCAATCACATTGCACCCACAACTTCTGCAACAAATGGTGGTAAACTGTGAACAACAACTTGATGAACTTGAATGAACAGAAAAGAAAAATTAATAGAATATACCATAAATATATCCACAACGAAATGAATATTGCAACAAAAGATTTTTGAGGAAGTCAGTTATTCTTAGCTACTTCAGGATGTATTACATCCTTGGTCTCAAAGTACTGTACAACGGCTCTACTATTTGCTCAATGTGTTGCACTATATAACACATTAAATCATGGGGAGTTAGTACATTTTTGTGTGTGTTGCATGGTACACACAAACACAATACAAGTTAATACCAGGGCCGGCTCAGTATACAAGGCAAGTGAGGCCCCATAATTTTGGAAGTTCATTAAATAAATATATATTAATTCTATAGATAGCCTTTTTTTTCTTCAATAATTAACGTAGATATGAAGGTTAATAAACAATTAAAAGGTTGAGCAAATTAGTAAACAAATAAATAATTTATGGTATGGATAAATTTTTAACCAATAACAATGCATCTATCTTGACATTGTGTACTAATGAATTATTTACCCAAACTAAATGCAAATCACATTCTATATTTGCAACATTGTTATTGGTTAGTATCCATTGGAGAATTTCTCATTGCCAAAATTTTCTTATTCGGTAGGGTTTAGTCGACTGATTTTTCACTTCGCGGGATCAGTGGGTGTTATGGCTCCTTAATCTATGTTATAGTCGTATATTGGCTCTCAGCTCTCATTAGCAAAACTAGCTCATTAGTTAGCAGGTAGCCGGTAAGCTAGTTGATCTTTTTGAAGGTGTTGAATAAATAACTAGCTGATAGGTTAAATAATTTGCTAAATATAGAATATGAAAACGATGCAAATGCAAACATGAGCTTATAAGCTACTGCCCCTGTGCCATGCCAAACATGACATATTAAATTTATATATTCCCACTACAAATGTTAAAGTTTGGGTATATTCTAAACCGATGTGCAGTTTGTTTCCAGTACAGTACACATATAAATTAACTTGCGCGCACAAAAGCAAATGTGAAATTCGGTTTGGGACGGAAGGAGTTTTGCTAATTAACATTCTATTCTACATGCGTCACCTTATTCCACATAAATATTACCTCATGATCAATTCACCAATCGACGACAACTTCATCAATAGGATAAATTTTAGTACAAAAATATTAATATTCAGCTCTGGTTAGTATTCAGCATAAATAAACCCTAATTCCCGTTGGAAATTGAATACTCCAAAATCAGAATAAAAATAAACAAAAATGTGAAAAATGAAGATAGCTATTAAAACAAAGTAGTCCTATTATAAAAAAAGAAGAAGAAGAAAAAGAAAGAAGGCACTCACCAATGTAGCAGCAGACGAAGGAAAAACGGCATTGAAACTGCGAAAAAACATGAGAAATTAGATTGAATAAACAATAGAGAGGTAGGAAAGCATGAATCGGGTAAGAAGGAAGGAAAAAATCCCTAAAATGAAGTAATCACAAACCTAATAAACCATGGAGACAAAAGCTCCTTATTGTGAGTCGGTAGAAGCTGCCTTTCAGAAATGATGATGGTGATGAAGGAAACGAACAAAGTCTACTCGGAGTGAAGAGTAGGATACATACATACAAACAATACAAGTGATACAGGCTTTCTGTTTGTTTTCTCAAGCGGTGGTTCAGATTCTTTTATTGGAAACTTCGCGACCGATTTTCATCTCTCACTTTCACCCCCTTCATCTTCTTTTTAAGATACCAGGTCCAGGACTAGACTAGACTAGACTACTAAATTAAATAAAGGTACTAATGTTTGAAATGTATATAATATAATATATACTACCAAAGTACAAAATTTTACTATTAAAATAAAAAAATAGTAGTTAATTCAAAGATAAAAGTCCACTTACCCTTTTTAATCCTTATTACAATAATTCTGAGAAGAAAATTGTAATATATGAATCACCAAATGTTATTTTAATTAATTATTGAAATAAAGAGTTTAATAATTATTAAAATAGAAAATTAGAGATCTTATGTAGGCTTCATTTTGGAGTTTGCAAAAGGTGGATCCAACAAAATTGATGGAAACTTGTATTATATAAAATAAAAATAAAATGATGTTTGTAGCGCCCCAGATCTGGTCCGGACGTCAGGAATCGTGACGAATATCTCAAATACACATTTATTAAAATATTGCAATACGTTATCCGTTACATACCGTAGGTGCGGGCTAATTCAAAACAAGAAACAACCGATGCACACATTTAACTTAAACCAGCAGCGGAAA
>JAYMSP010004550.1:0-15891 GCA_036897095.1 Plantago elongata
CGGTCAAAACGAATGAACGAAACCTCCATCCGCGATCCGGTCCGTTTTTTAACGGATCGATCCGTATCCGTCCGTTTTCCGCGGATAACGGAGCGGATTCGCGGATACGGATAAAATGAGCAGCCCTAGTGCAACCATTCTTCTTTGTCCCACTAGATGTCCAAGGAACTGCATGAACTCTATCAATGGTGGATCTAGTACGGTAGTTCCCACTACATTCACAACCAATATACATATTGTTCTTCTTTGAACTCATCACCGTAAAAAACACGTTGTTCTCCCGACCAATTCTTGTCTCTTCATGTTGTGCATCTTATCTACAACCGAATGTACCCATATATTCAAACAAGTTGTTTTGATCTTCACGCTCAATCTCCTCCTCCTCAACACCATCATAACCCACCCCAAAAACGCAATCATCACCAACATCAAATTCTGGATCCGATATAAAGTATCTTGGTTCGTCATCATTTATCGTACCTTCTTCATCAGAATCTGTCGGATATCTATCCTCATCAACATATGGAATACGCTAATAACTTGGAACATTAGAAACTGTCAGAAATAAATAAAAAATATATCTAATCAAATGCATACACAACTAAGACAATGTAACTTATTAGTTTTTCGAAAAAAAATAGTCAAAACTATCCACAATATAGTATTATTACATAAAAAAAAGGCTATATTATAACCTTTGTCGGGCTAGCAGCCCTCACAACTGCTAACCCTCGGATGTTGTGGTCAGCGTAAGGGCTGACCACAACACTCTTCTTGTCAATGCAGTTCATTTTTTACTCTTTTTAATTTTGAAATGATTTTTTGACAAATTAATTAGTCATTCAAATAAACAAACGCAACAACATTGTAATACACACTATAAAAATAAAATCAAGACAATGAGAATTAAATAATACCTCTTCGGATTCACCATAATTACCATAATCGGGATAATATTTTGAAGACATCTCTTCTCCTTCCTTATTTGTTCGTTTTATATTCTCGTGTTGTATCGATTATATAAGGGGTGAAAGTATGAAATTTTGTTTTATATTTGATAAATATGGGACCAACTTTTCTATTTACACTACTTTACGGACTTTTTTTAATATGTTAAAAGGTATTCTGCGTTTAGTAAAAGGTGTCCTGCGTTTAATATTATTGTATATTAATTATACTCGATAAAATTCAATTACAAAATCAATCATGAAATCATAATTGCACTTATGATGATTTTATTGGTAAAATTCAATTACAAAATCAATCATGAAATCATGATTACACTTATTATGATTAAATGGTTTTCTACCGCTAGTGATTTAATTTGTTATACAATTGTTAACATGTGATATATTTATAATAGAATATTTAAAGTGTATTATGGAAGGAAATTATAAACGGCAGGAATGTTTAAGGGGCTGATTGGTATATAATTTGAATGGGTATTTGGATGAATTTTGGTGAAATTGTGTTTGGAATGGAATTGAAATGGGGGTATTTGAAGTGTATTTTAGATTAAATCACTGTTCATCAAGTCAAATTGAGCGATTTAAATACTATGATAATCAGCCCCTAAATAATCTATAGTGTGAATATATTGACATGGATTTGCAACGCATGGTAGTTTTGGGAGCGGGTAAAAGACATAATTGAGCATAGATTCACATGGTTTTGTGAAATGTTGAATGTGGAGATTGCATATTCACCGAAAGTCACTTGTCCTGGGTGGTTCCTTCCTTCCATTCCATGAGAAATAAAATATTCTTCTCCACTCTTGACTATTAAGCAAGCAAAAGCACAAATTAAACTTACACTTTTCATTGCACACGGTTTTCAGGTAAGTAAGGTAACCACTACTATGTTCACATTTTAAGCACATGCAATTTATCTACCGAACCAAACTAATAGTCGATCGACCTGACGTGACCTGCCTTTACCCTTTCTTTTTGTTCACATAATTTGAAATTTGTAAAGTTCATTCTGACCTTTAAAAACTGCACCTTTACCTTCCTTCATACGACTCGGCACATTTATTTATGTCAATTTTAGCCTTTTAGGTCTTCCATCATAATAATTTTTTCAAAAAAAATAACTTGAATACGAATCAATCGTTTTTTATTGGATCCGGATCAATCTGAATTACTGCATTCACGTTAAAACCATCATCAATCAACAAATAAGTCACTCAATAATCAATTACTTACTCATTTTTGGATTGTGTTGGATTGATTTAATTAGTTTTGATCCAATATATTCCATTGGAACTACTGAATCCAGTCTCGTCTTTCCTTCTTCAAGTCAATATACATCAACCTGTGCTTGTCTTCGTTGATTAATCAGGTTATAATCTTCCTTATACCAGACCACTAGATTCGCCAGTTGAGTCACATCTTCTTTTTAAGTCCTTACCGTCCACGTGCACGTTTAACAAATGCTACTACCATTTATAAATTTTACTTCTAAATGTTCAAGAAAACAAGTCCTAAGAATAACAGGTAAAAAAAATTGTGAAATTGTTTAAATTAAAATTTCAATTCAGACCACTCAACTAAAATTGCATTTTTTTACACTTAATTTTAATTAAATTATCTCAATTAAAATTTTATTCCAAACAGTCCATAAGTCTTATAATGTAGAGTCCTAATAAAATTATAGTAACTCTCATTTTGTGCTTCAACCAAAGATTCAAACTAACTCTTTTTGCAACCCATTCACAATTTATGTCTCTTGTTATGAGTCGTAATTTTGTAATACGGTCTTATTTGCATGATACGAGATTAAGGGGCCGATTGTCATAACATTTAAATCGCTCCATTTGACTCGATGAACAGTGATTTAGCCTAAAATACACTTCAAATACTCCATTTCAATTCCATTCCAAACACAATTTCACCAAAATTCCATCTAAATGACGATTTACGTGCCATGCCAATCAGCCCATAAAACATTTTCAGTTGTTTCTTGAGCCCTTCCTGGTGGAATCAAAGACTGGTATGTACTTCTGTATAATGTTTTTACAGGAATCATTTTAGATCATAAGGTCTAACGAAATCATCTAAACCTGCATATGATGATAGAATTTTTAGTTTTCTGCATATGTGATATGTAGTATGAGCCTTTAATATTTACTTGTTAATAAAATATTGAAGCGCAGTTCAGACAGTACGACGCTTCAATGGGTGTTCGAGTTAACTTTGCCGTTTAAAAAAATACATATGTACTTGTTAATCATGACATGAACACAAAATTTGAATATACTGATAATTGGAGTACTATAATGTTGATGAAACCGAAAACTTGAAAAAAGTTGTCTTTGGTATACACGAATTCAATTAGGCCGAGTAAACATAGAATTCTCTCATTGTGTAAATTCTAAACTGCAATACAATTGTGAACGTTCTTGTTTCACAACTAACTGAAACTAATAACGATGTACATGATCCTCCTATTCATCCATCTACCATTTCCCAGCCTGCTTACTTTGTTGAAGTAAGTTCCCTGAGATAGCAGCTGCCACTGCTGCTTTAAAATTAGGATCCTTCGTTAAGGTCGAAGCCATATGCTCCACGAAATACCGTTCCAGCTTCGGTGCATTCACGGTGTTGCCTCTTGTTTCCTCGTGACTCATCTTTGGTTTTGCAGCAGCGAGGTTGAAATTGATTGTTGGCCCGGATGAGCTGAGAGAGGTTGAGCATGGTACATTGGCAAGTGTTAAACTAGGACGGTTTGAGGCCGGAGTGGGAGCGGGAGCGTCGGTTTTGATGGGGTTGCCATGGTTGTGCTCCCCTTCATAAGTTGCAATCACAAGTGATTGATCTTCTACACTTCTTTGAACCTGAAACAGATAAGACAAACATAATTAGTCTCTAGCTGAAAGTAGTAACATTAATTATGGATTTATGGTATGGTAGGTAGCCTAAAATGTAGTAGTAAATTACCTTCTTTTTGACTGGACACGTAGGAGCAAATGAGCACTTGAAGTAGGCTCTTGGATAAGGATTGTCTCTGGTCACTTTCTGTCCATATTTCCTCCACTGATATCCATCCTTGACTATCTGCAAATTCGATACATACAATCCTTTCAGTACTAATTCAAGATTTCTCTTTTCATTTCATGTGATTCATATATGTAAGTTGGTGATGAATGGAGTTTAAACTCACCAGGCTTGTATCAGATGCTTCAGTTCTGGTAATAATCCTGGAAATCTTGGGCTTGACCTGCTCTTCCCTTAACTTCTTGCAGGAATCTTCGTCGCTCGAGCTACTCTCGGATACAGTTATGTTACCGTTGTTGTTGTTGTTGTTGTTTAGAGGGCTATCAGCCTTCCTTTTCCTTGGTGGTGGTACAGTTTCAAGAACAGGACTCTTTGTCGTGTAGTCCATTAACTGGTTTCTGAGTTGTGTGTAGTTCTCACACATAACTGTCAACATTTCTGTTAGTTTCTTGTTTTCAGCATTCACCCTGTTCAGCTCATCTTCCAATGAACCTTTGTGACACTGCAATAACAAACCAAGTATGATAATGATATTAGTCTTCTGTTATGGCTTGAGCATCATATGCAGGGTTGAAGGAAGAGCAGAACTCACAGTATTTGTATCTTGTTGAGGGGCTTCCAAGTCCATGAAATTAGTCTCCACTTTGGGTGGTTTCTGTAATCAAAGTTATCCAGTAACCAAAATCAATCTCTAACTAAAGAGATGCAGAGTTGCAGGTAATTGATCAGCAGAGAAGTCGAAAGGATAACGTACCGGTAGAAAGGGAGCTTCGTCGAGGAACATTCGGGTAGGTCTGGCATTGAGATCCAATGAAGTGTCTAGCAGGCTTATGAATTCCATTGCTTAACTGGTCAACAATATTGAACTTGAAGAACTAACTTTGCTTTTGCTTTTGCTTTGTTGTGTTGGGTTGTGTTGTATGTTGTTGATTGTAAGAAGGAATTGAATGACTTGTATATATAGGAAACTAAGTTTAGCTATAAGCCACATGCAACTTGTACCAGATGGGAAATAAGGAAGAACATGGAAGAGTCAAGGTCATGAAAAAAATACTAATAAAGCAATAATAATATGGCCTTTATTTTAGATGAGAAGAGAAGAATTGAGCTGTGATTTGGATGAAACTGGGATTTGACCTCATTCCAGGTACTTAACTATTTAAATAAAGTATGAGTAGAATAATATGAATATGATACAGCAGTCAACAGTGTGATATCAGATAAATTATGATAATGTTTTAGTTTTAGGGATTAATAGGCACTGTCGTGTCGTGCGTGTCCCAAGAACTCGCGGAGTCAAACTCAAAATGTATGTCGGCCCACGTTTTTTACCAATAAAATATGGACAAATTGCCTACATAGACCCAATGTAATAATCCCAAAATATGAATATTTAAGTTTTTATAATTATATCGAGAGTTTTGCAATAATATATATAAATTGTATGATTTTATAGGTAAATTGTAGATTTTATCTATTTATAAATTATATATTGTTGTATGCTAATAATACGGTTGAATATTATTATTTGAGACTTTCTGAACTTTTCAAATTCTTAAAAGAATTTCTCAAAATATAAAGTATGGAGTCTCAATCCTAAATCAAATTGTGCATGTCTAAAAATTATATATTCATGAGAGACAGGGAGGTCTAAAGTTTCAAGTATCGTTTTTAAAAGTCAAAATAGATTGATTTATATTAATAGATTGCATTTTTTTGAAAATTTCTATAAATATTTTTGAGTTAAGTACTGTAATTTTTCTAAAATAATTTTGAAATGATTGGCCAATTGAGAAGTATATCATCATTCGTGTACGAGTAAGTGTAAAGTGTATGAGGATGACATCGTATAATAGAGCTAACATATTAACAGCGAAGTTGTTTATAAGTAACATCGTTGGTTTAAAGGTCAAAGCTCGATCGATTAGCGTTCGGGTCGTTACAATTTCTTAATTTATATACTTTATTTATTTATTATTACTCCCATCAATGTTTAGAACGTGATGTCTGTTAAAAAAAAATAGAATATGATTTATTCTGGTGTGTTAAGTGAGAGAGTACAAACATGTGTTTATACAAGAGAAAGCAGCTTCTAGAGAGCCCATAACAGTTGGACCTATAACAGTCTAACCCAATACTAACTCTTATACATTTATTTCTAACACCCCCCTTGAATGGACATGAGTTAGTGATAGTTGGTACGCGAGAGACACTGCCTCGTGAAAAACCTTACTGAGAAAAATCTAATAGGATAAAAACCTAGTCAAGGAAAATAGAGTGCAGTGCGTATCCAACTCCCCTGATAAAAGTATCTCTTAAATTCTTTGAATGTTGTAAATTCAATCTTCCAAACCAACTTCTCAAATGATGATGTCAAATGTGATGCGGTTGAGCAAATCTTCAGATCATACGTACTTCGGTGAAATCTTCTTATGACGAAAGAACTTCCATAATAAACACCTTATCTTCTTTAGGAAGAACTCTTCAAATACTTGAACATCATATAGTTCCAAAATGTCATAGCATAACTCCATTATATTGTAAAGGTACCCAACAAGCCCATAACTTAGCTTTATAAAACAAGTTCGTAATCATGGAGATATATAAGCGCTTATAATGTTGCCTCATTAAAAACTTCACTAGGAAAATCCAATGGGATAAAAAATCTGTAGATGGAAAAATAGTGCAACTATTTCTCATGAAATGCGCAAACGTTCTTATTGCTCTTCAATAATGATATCCCTTACTTGACAAGATAAACCTTCTGAGGTATAGTAGGAAATAATGCAGTTCTTCATAGCTCAACTTTAAGATTATGGTATTTCAGGACTATGTGAATACAAGGATAGTAGTAATGCTCCTTATAATTATCTCATACATGCTCATACTTCAGGTTGAGCCAACATTGATGTAACCAATAAAACTATTCACGAGTAATGGGAATCATATATCATATTTTACTTGTTCATAGAGGTTTACAAACATAAGTCCTTAGTTGATCAAAAACTTTTACTCATTCAATCCATGTTCGTTGACATGATACTTTTAGTCTCCTTTTGGGACTTCGGAGATAATATCTCCCCTCATTGAAATTTCCCAAAATCATATGATTTTCAAGTAAAGTCATTCTTTTTACAAATTGCATGTTAGTCTAAGTAGTAACATTCAAATAAGAATAAACATGTTATGATGCAATGCTTAGTATTTAAATGCACATACAATAGACTTGATAATGCAACGGTACCGTACGAATTTCGTATTCGTTTGATCAAAAGGACCTCAAATCCATGAGCTCATTTTCTATCATCATCAACATGATATCTTCGACTAGACTCTCATGTAAGATTCCCAATTACAAGTCCATAGATTTTGCATATGCTTACGTATCTCGGTTCCACGTATACCGGTATTTCAAATATCTTTTCTAGATTTTCAAATCAGTACTGATCGATCATCGATATCTGAATTTTGTTTGGAGGTACCATTTCCATTCATAAAGCCATCTAATTAATTTCAGATATATATGCCATTCATGGCATTCATTACTCCTCAAGAGTACCAACTACTTTTTCTTGCCAATCAATTAGTATTGTGCTTAACATCGGAACCGTATTTCACTAAGAATCATTAGTAGAATTGGCAATGTATCTCAATGTCCAACACATGACATTCTATAACCAATATGCAACTCTGTATGCCTCAAAATATCGGGTTATAGTGAGTCAACATTCAAATCATAAAGTTTCATGTTTGAACATATCTTGATATAAGAATATGAAGTTGAATCTTTAGTTCAAGTTTGAACTTTCAAACATATAGAGATCAATTCGCTCTACGAATTTGAGTTTACCAGCTTCCTCATGTTCCTCCTCCCCTAAGCTGGGAAAAACTAACTCATACTAGTAATAATGGCTCAAACAATAAACTTTCATGCCCAGTTTAAATAATCACAAACGCATACAACCATAATATACTTCACACATTAGTTCTCTATGAAGAACAATATGATGGGGAGTCAATATATTTTAATAGTTTGATTTTCTTATATTGAAATCAAATTTCTCTTAAATTTGAAGATCATACTTGTGGATTTTCGACCACTTATATATATCAATCTATGTCAACTTTAAAAGTGTAACTTTTGCTCATGTCAAGTCTCCACAATCATGATTCATCTCAATGTTATATTTTTGTCATAATAATAATTACAACATGAGAAAGCTTTCAGCATATAATTATGTCGAAACTTTAAGTTTCACAACAACGATTAAGTTATAACCGGATGGCCTAATTCGTCACATTGACATTTGAACACAATCGTGTGTATTCATAATTGGCAAGACTAACCATATCAATTCCATCATAAATTTAGTCCAATATATGCTTGAGCACAGTTTCGTGAGAGTACACACTCTTGTGTGATGATAAATATCAAGCCATACACTTTTTTTAGGCATAATCCATATCTAGATGGTATATAGAAAAACTTTAGCATTTGTAGTATAATGTTCCTCTCAAATACCTATGCCACCACTAATGTTCTACTAATTTCATGTTGGTAATCATATATATATATATATATATATCAAGTATTCAAGTGGTGTGTTGATGCAATATCATCCAACACTATCATCCACACATATTTTAGCATTGTTTACCTCGGATATGTCATATTGCCTCATGCAATGTCGCATGACCTTTTCACGATATAGCTATTGTATTAGCATATTAGAGGCATCAAATATGGTATATATTTTTCTAGCATATCATCATCATCCACTTGTAAAGATTGTTGTTCTTTAATCCATCCACTTTTTCCAATTCAATATCGTAGTTGAGGTCATGGCCGATATCTCTTGACGGTAGATATGGATTAAATTGTTGGAGTACGACTGGTGGCTGGATTTTTTTTTTTCCTTTTTCTGGTGGCACGACAGATGTCTAAAACTAGGGTTTTTAGTTGGTTGAACAATATCGTGTTGATAACGTGTTAAAAGAAAATATAATAGAGTTTATTCTTATGTGTTAAATGAGAGAGTACAAGTATGTATTTATACAAGAGAAAGAATCTTCTAAAAAGTCCATAGCAGTTGGACCTATAACGATCTAATCTAAATATTAACTCTTATATTTCTATAATATCCGAGTAATATATTTTAATTTCTAAAGAAAATGTCTAGAAATGATGAATAAATAAAGGATATTTAGAGCACGTGAAATGTTTTGGTTATATATTTTAAAGTACCATGAGATTCCCATAACAACTGATGCCCCACTCTACAATTTATATGTTCATATGTAGTTCGATTGTGATTTCAGTTTTCACTAAACAGTCAAAATTAAATTGTTTGTGGTGAAATTTAAGAGATTAAATTTACAATGTGTACGATTGTGCTTTTATTTACTATATGACTTTATTGCATTGATTTCTAAATTTAGTATTGTCTCTGAAATAGCAAGCCGGTCGGAATTTAGTACTAAATAAACTAAATCTGAAGCGCAGTATATCGAGTACACCTAAAATTGTATAAAATAGTTTTGGGTGTACATCACACCATGCTCGACCATATTAAGTGACTATATATAAATCTAATTTGGAAATCTAATATCAATTTTAACAGAATATGCAGCGGAAATAACAAGACAAAGAGATAAGTTTCTAGTAGATTATATTTCTATAATTCACCGAGCCTCATGGCGAAAATATCCACTATGCGAATTATGAATACAAAGAACTACTCTAATATATTCTACGAATAAATCTAGATGCAAAACATCTAAGCAATTGTAAAAAATCAACTCTACCAATCTACTTATCAACCTCTAAGTTTCAGATAGACAAAGCTTAGAAAACTGGAAAACCTATAAGTGAATCTATAAACATAAACTCTCGGTTTTTTATGCTCTTGCTTCCCGTATAATTTTCGTTGTCTTCTCTAAGTATCTTGAAAACTCTTGGGGTATATAGTTGTCAAAAACGTCCAGAGCACATCAGATTTGTTGTGATTATTATTGCTTGTAGTTTGAGTCCTAATCGGCTTCTACTTCAAGATTTACTCCAACTCAAACTCCAATCCTTGTTGACTTCGACTTGTAGATACTCTTGGATTCTTCTTCAATGCATGACCCTCTATATATAATAGTGGTGAACGTTTATATGAACATGAGAGTCCTACATTGAGTCTTGTTCTTATCCCAATCGACTTCTTATTCCTTTAGGAAACTCTAAGCGAATTACAATCCTTCTTGTATTATTAGACTTGCAATGTTTCATGATCCTTCTTGTATTACACTTGCAATGCTTAATGGATTTTATGAGATCTTTTATCCTAAAATATCTGCACACATATATATATCCAAAGCTGTGGACATAATTAGTGATTAGAATAAAGGTAAAAAATATATATATCAAGTGTGAGAATTTGTCTAGTCGTAAGGTGTATCCAGTACACCTACTTGACTTGATGAACATAAGTTCTAAGAGTGTATTCTATACATACTCAGAAATCTCGCATGCACAATCTCTCAAACTCGATTTATTATATTTTTAAAATATATAATTTAATCTATATAAAATTAAATTGGAGACGAATGAAGTTAGGAATGGAAAAAGTAAATGGGCTGGACGGAAAGGGAGTATTGGGAAATCCAGGCATGATATGATTGGCATCGTGTTTGATGAGGTGAGGTCAAAGTCACGCCCACCATGGAACGAACGGTCTGTCTGTTCCTGTTTCAGTTTATGTTTCTGTTTCTTCCACGAAACAAGACATCGTACGTTCTTTTGCTTTCTCAATTTGCTCATCCATGACCTCCTTCAACTCGCTCGCTAGCTCTTTTATTAACTTATCTCATTCTGTCACATGTCATTTTCATATAACTTTACTATTACTATAATACTATATCGTAACTCCACATTTATTCAATTCTTAGATATTATATTATGACGGTGTTAGACCATGACCAAAATCAAGTAGCTACCAAACTTATAGATTCATCACCCCACTTTGATGCAATCTTTAACTTATATACCCTCATTCTATTAAGATATTACTTATGTACCCCCACATGATGTTAATCAAGTTTTATATACATCTATACTACATATATATACATTTGTTATAAAATACTTTCACACTTGTGGAGATAGTAACGTGAATCCTTCCATTTCTTTGAGAAGACATTACTCACAAAGTGTTGATGAGAACATATATTAGGATCTCTACCAAAGATTACGGCTGTAAATGACATCAATAATATATGACAATGTCCGAATTGATTGGTTCATCAAGTTCGCATTAGATTTCTCTTTTGAGCATGAAGAGCCTAAAAAGAATACAAGTATAGCCTTAAATCCACTAATGACGTGCAGGTTGCTGATGATGATGATGTCTTTGAGGAAATTGATGATCTGGAAATGGTTAATCAAATTGATATTCTAAACAAAAAGATAAATGATCTCAGAATCCACAAACCAAGTTTTTCAAACGAAAATGTGGCAAGTATAACAACAAGGTTTACTCACTAAAATGTTCTTTATTATTATAAGTTTCACAATACAATCGCAACTGTTTCCGGCGGTGAAGACAAAAATGATGTGAAGAACAAGTTGATCGTGTGCTTGTTGAGCTTTTCTTGGTTTTTGTAATCTGGTCCTCGATGCATTTTGTTTGTTTGGTGTTGGTTGTTTATTTAGCAGTGGTCCTGTACTTCGTCCATATTTTGGACGATATGATATTTTCTTTTGTAATTGCTCGTTAAAAGCATTACTTAATTGTGGTTTTTGTTTTTTATTAATAAAATTTTAATTGTTTAAAAAAACTATTATAAATTTCACAATATATGCCATATCAGACCTGAATGCGGTTTAAGGACGGGGAAATTTGTATACAACGGAAAAGCACATGGCAAGCAACATCCAAGGAGGAGCGCAAAAGTTTTTGTAAACATATAAGGTTTATTTTATACTAATAAAGAAGTTTACTTTTCTAATTTGATTTCTAATTTATTTTATTGTGAAGATGAAATTAGTTCGCTTACCAACTTATGAAAAGAATTCTGACCTTGAATTTATTCCAATAATATCTTTTTTCTTTTTTAACACCTAGAAATTTTATTAATAAAGAGTCAAAAGCACAAGTGATGCTTTCAACAAACAATTACAAAAGAAGAAAAAATAACAACGTCTAAACCATGGAACAAGTTCTAGACCACAACTATAAAGTCAACCAACAATTACGATCGAACTTTTAAACACCAAAACCAGAACACAAAACCAATAGATACTCAAGAAGCACAACGATCAACATATTCTGCAACCCAGTACGATCTTCACTACCAGATTGAATCTCAACCACACGAACAGTTACATACTATGATAAAATTCACCGACAATTCATTAGATAAAATCCAATTGATATCTTATAATGAGGTCGGAAAACAAATTCCCAGCTACTATAATTTCTTGGTTGTAAGTATTATAGGAAGTTTTGAGAGTAAATTACTTGGGGACTGGACGTAAATTTTGTGGTCGAACCACTATAATTAAACTATGTTTTTATTTACACCACTACATTTAAAGTTTGTGAAAAAAAAAACACTATTAAGTTGAAGATTTCGTTAGGAAATATTGAGTCAAACATTGTACATTTTATAAACGCTTTCACTAAAATAAAGTATTGTGAAATTTATATCGCAAAAATGAAATCTCATGTATGTAACAAGGTATTCATGTACTACCTCCGTCCCTTTAAAATAATTCACAATTTTTTGGACATTGTATTTAAGACGGAAAATAGTTTATCATCTACTGGTAGAGATAAATGATAAATTGTAAAGAATTTATGAAAGCGAAGAAACTATAAAGAAAGAAGAAAAAATACTATAAGAAATAGGGTTTAATATTTTACCATTTTAAGAAATGGTCTAAACTAGTGGAATATTTAGGAATAGAATAGTTACAATTTTTAGTTTAAGAAATGGTCTAAACTAGTGGAATATTTAGGAATAGAATAGTTACAATTTTTAGTTGGAGAAAAGGAGTATATAGTTCGCAATAGGGTATATAGATCTTAATGTCAACTTCTTACACCTTATGTTATATATTTTATGTAATTAAAATAGATGAATTTGGGTTGACATTTATTGGTTGTTATATATGAAATTATGTCAAATAATCTAAGTTATGGTACACATGCTTACAAAATAAGCCCCAATATTAGACTATTTCCCACTAAAATCTTCCAAAAATGTGATCCTTAATTTGGGGCCTTTGACAATGGGTTATAAACAAAATGAATTTGTCAAAAATCATTTATGTTACTTGCAAGACCGCTTATTAATAGTCAGGTCAATTTAGGATTAGTATTTGTATACCTACATGCATGGAGCATGAATTTTGTGGCTATGGATTAAACTCCGATCCGACTTTGATCAAGTTTTATTCTTACATTATTTCCTCATTAACAATGATGTGCAACTCAATTGGTAATACACTTCATCTTCAACCAATAAATTTTAAATTCGAGTTAACTTTGCTCTTTAAAAAATAACATTATTTTTCTAGCGATTTTAATTCAATAGAAACTTGTTATCCAACTTGCGTAGCATGTGATTTCATGAAAGATACTCCAACAAGTGATGTGCAGTATTTTGACAAATACTTGTATGGGTTAGGACAAAATTATGTATTAACACCCAACCACCATTAAAATAGTGTATAAATGATTAGGTCCTTATCGTTTTAAAATTTACAATGAGGTTCAATTTTAAATAAATAGTTGATGTTTTGTTAAATATCTCCTTTATTCCTAAATTAAAACATTTCTTGTAAAAACACTATATTAAATAATAAAGAATAAACCATTTATTTTAATTAATAAACATTAAAATCATTAGTAAGTTATTTTCTTTAGAAACGGAGGAAGAAGTTGAAAAAACTTCATCTTCTTCATCTCCATTTTCTTCTCTTTTCTTTTCTTTCCTTCTCCTCCTCCTCCTCCTTCTTCTTCCTCCTCCTCCTCCTCCTCCTCCTCATCCTCCTTCTCCTCCTCCTTCTTCTCCTACTCTCCATCTATTTCACAGCTCCGACTAGAGCTGTAATCGAAGTTGCTTACACAGCTCCCACAGGAGGTGTGTAAGCAACTCCCATCGGAACTTTTACGGAGCTCTTACGGCTCCGATTGGAGTTGTTTACACAACACAGCTCCCATTGAAGCTTTTACGGCTCCGATTACAGCTCCGCTCAGTGCTGCTACTTCATCCGAGCTGTTCCGTTTGGATCTTTTATCTCCAATCATCTTCGACGGAGCTCCGATACCGATTAAAAGAAGAAATGAAAATTGTTTGAGGTGTTTTAACATTGATTGAAATCTTAGGGATTTGTTTTAGGTTTTTGAAAACTAAAAGCCCTTATGTTTGAGAAGATGATGGGGTTGTTTGTAATTTTCAGAAAAAGATAAAGAAAAAGATGCACCTAAAGAAAAGAGATATTCAATTCAACAATTAAAGAACAGGGAAAAATAATGATGTAATTAATGAAGGAAAATAAAATGAATATTTCTCTCCCTCTCACATAAAGTTTGATATTTGGACTTCAAAGTAAATATTTATTTCTTCCAGTTAAAAATTATCTTTTATAGTTAAATTAAAAATGTTAAGAACTTAAGTATTTATATGGTATCTAAAAAGATGATTACACTTAAACCACCCTACATCTTAATATATAACCAACTCTCTCAAAAAGAAAAATGTACCACCTATATATTACTAGTGGAGCAATTTAAAAAGTTGGTCTTGAACTAATGGAATTATAGAAGCGGCATACTATTAGGAATTAAAATTGACCGAGTGATATTTTTCGCGAAAATTGGCTAAATCTAGATTCTAGACCAACTACATATTGAATATTATTAGTGTTGGACATTTAATTAAAACGCTAAGGAATTGAAGTCTGTGTTACACTTATTCCAGAAGTCAACCCATGATAAAAAGTAGTACGCGAACACACAAATGTACTTTTTCTCCTCGTGCTTATTCATTCAACGTTTTTCACACGAACATATCATTTTCTTCATGATTTCTTGCTTGGCATATAGCCTTATTGTAGTATATGTTCATGAAAAACTTGGCTTCGCTAATTTTCCACTTCAACTAATAATCGATCCTATTAGAAAAGCGCAAAAGGATAATTCCACATGCAATGAACGTTGAAACATGTTAAAATTATATGTTTAGTGCAATTTTATTTTATTCACCGAGTTCTGTACATAAAAATTAAAAGTGGAATCCGAAATTAAAAGTGATGGTGGTGAAATATTATATGCAATTTAGTAAGATCGAGTTAGGATGAATCTGACCGGACCCGGATCACATCAATCTTTTTAAACCAAATTCAACATAGATATTTATTTTATTTATATTTTTGGAGCAACTTTTTAGCATTTATTAATAACAATCAAGAAGAATCACGAGGGTTTATAACAGGGCCGTCTCGGAAATTTAAGAGGCCCTGTGCCAGTTTAAAATAAGACCCTGACTAGTAGTAAAGTAAACTGATAAATAGCTGAAAAGTTATTTAAAGAGAAGCCTGACAACAATCATATAACCAACACCATCAAGGCGTGGAGTACATGAAGTACTTGGTTTGGTTGATGTTTACTTTCTGCAAATATCACTCGTTGTTATTTGGTTGATGTTTACTTTCTGCACTTAATTTATCTAACTGAATATCCTTTCAAATTATTAAGTGGTGGACTGTTTTCACTTCCATATTTGTAATAGGACTTTAAGATAGTCATGTGTGACTGATAAAAAGGGGGAAATTTGTTAGGAATATATTTTAGTATTTTTGATCAATCACCATGTAACTTATCTTTAGTACAGAAAGGTGACTAGT
>JAYMSP010004551.1:0-15885 GCA_036897095.1 Plantago elongata
TCTCCGGCTGTCAGACAAATCCGGCGTTGACTTTTGGGTTTGTTTGTAAATATGTTTCAAAAACAGTTCATTTCGTTGGAACCACTCTTAATAGAAAAAACATCAGAGGGTCATCCGTAATGACCCCATTTAGCAGGGGTGGGTTTTGCAATTATCCGTAATATAATTTATTTATTAATCCCAAAATAAGAAATCTTATGGTATGCAGTTCCCACACGAGTCTCAAATATGTTCCGGGTAAAGCAATCCTCAACCGAATCACAATTACGACTATGTTTATATTGATTCATACCCTCGAGTTTATCAATATTAGTAGTCAATACTAAACAAAACAAAATAAGGGTTTTCCAAAGACATTCTATATATTACTTGTCAAACATATGTATTAAACTATGAATTGACATGTTTATTTTGATTATATATAAAGATATAGAATTTAAAAATATAGGTAATTTCAAATATGCAGTTTATCGCCTACGATCTAATAGAAGGTTTACATTTTTGTTAGTTGTAAACTTTAAGGAAAAATAGTTAATTATTAAGTAGATGGTAGAGTAAAAAATCGAACTCCGCTTCAACGTTTATGATTCACTGTTTTAATTTTTTTTGTCTTCAATTTATTTATATTTTGTTTGTTTTTAACAGTTAGTTTTCATTTTACATGATAAAACATACAACATCCAACACCAATATAATAATACATACTACATTAATATAGCAAATATATTAATACAACTAACTTTCAAAGCTGACTCACTTATTTTAAAACAGATAAAACCACACAGACCATTAATTAAGCACTGTACATTCAAGTGTAAGCAGTGAATGTACGCGAGCCTCATGCTCGAATTCGTAATCATTGACGTAATAGGCGGGCATGTCGTGCAGATTTTTCTCGGGACTGAATCTCCATCTTCAGCCGCTCATTTCATCTTTTCCTTTTCATTTTCAACCTTGTTCCGCTTCTCCTCGACTTCGTTCTTTTTGGCAGATGATTCCTCAACAACACTTTTCTCGACCATCTTATTTGCCATATTGTTTTCTACCTTTTTCAACAACTTGATTTTTCCGATTTCCATATGGTTATTTGATTTGAGATGAGAATTGATATGCGTGTCAAATCACTTATTTGTATTGTTGAGTTTCAAAATTAGTTTTCCCACTCTTTCTATTAGTTATAATTTATGAAGTATGAAATTTATTATTTAAAATAAATAAATAAATAAATGTAGATAGTGGATTTTCAAAAATAAAGACGTTAAACTTTTTGAAAACCTCCAAAATGATAAAATGTAAACTTTTATAAAAAGAACGGATAGAGTATAATTTTTTGAAAACTTTTGAGACAAATTTTAGATAATATTTATCTAATATTTATACTCTTTAGTTTAAATATTTACAAGGAAATATGACGACAACTAACGATAGGGCGATCACATATTCATCTTGACTCAATTTTCAGTTTATAATTAGGTTTAAAATTAATAATTTGTATTAATGTTAGATGCATGTTGGGGTTTATAAAGATAGTACATGGATTTATCGTAGCTCAATCACCAACTCCTTCCAACGTTGATGAATCATCTAGAAATCCCGTCCAGGCTAGAGAAGAGTACATAAAACTGAACGAAAACGTATAAGTAGATCTTACCACATGAGATGACGCCGAGGGTATGTGTGTGTTAATATTTACATTTTTTTAGTTGATGATTATCCAATATGTATGTGATTCATCACGTGTCAAATTTGTATTTTTTTTGGTGAATTCACGATAATTTACAAATACATGATATGTATTTCTTCAATTTATTTGCAGATGCCGCGACGTAGGAGGCCTACATACCGTCCTCCCGCTTCTCATGGTGCGAGTGGTTCTGGTACACCACTCAGTGATTCTCACGGTTCTGAGTCTTCCTTTGATGAGCAAGGGTGGAGTAGCCAGACCCATATTCCATAGACTCCACAGGCTGGTCATTGGAGTAATTTAGCCCCATATGATTGTCCCTGTACCACCCTACATGTGGGTGCCGAGTGGAAGGGCAAGTCGGTTCTGTTCCCCAACGGCCGAGATCAGTAAGTACTACATATTTCCCATTACTATTTATGCACTTGTATATACATGCACATACTAATGGATTATTATTTCTTATCCCACTCGTTTGTAACCGTTTTTGGCATGCTAGTGCCCACGAGAAGCTTACTTAGGCCTTCAGATGAAGGTGGAGTTACCTGGGCAGGGCGGGGAGAAGTTATCACTTCTACAAGATCATGTGAAGGGGTACTATTTGGATGAGTTGAGGGTAAGCTTAAAACATTACAATTCTTCAGTTGTTGCTTGTGTCTTTAATTTATATCGATTTGTTTGATATGTTAGCCACTACTATATGTGAGTGGTATGTTAGCCACTATACTTGGGTGATCACCATTGTGTTAGTAAATTTTAGAACAATATGAGTGGTATGTTAGCCACTATACTTGGGTGATATGTTAGTCACCATTGTGTTAGTAAATTTTAGAACAATATGAGTGGTATGTTAGCCACTATATGAGTGATATATTAGCCATTATGTATGGGTGATATGCTAGTCACCATTGTATTAATAACTTTTAGCACAATATGAGTGGTATGTTAGCCACTATGCTTTGGTGATATGATCTTAATACAAATGTGCTATTTCGATTTTGTTCTACGACTTGTCCTTCCATTTGGCTTACGTAGTGTTGTCATCTTTTTGTTGTGGGGAATGTTGTAGAAAGACTTCTACATCTCAAATACTCTGCTTCCCCATATATGGGAAATATTCGAGGTCGTAGGGTCTAACCAGTACATGAACATGATACGTGCTGGGAAGAAGTTGTGGGAGACTCATAAGAGAAAGGCTGTTTGGATTGGGGATGAAGCCCTTCCATTGTGGGCGGCATACTGGAAGGACCCAGTTGTAGTCGATACATCGTGGAAGAATAAGAAAAATCCATTGTCTCGATCGACTGGTGGTGTTGGCACATCCATACACCATTTAGAGACTCGAGCTACTATCATAGCTTACGCGATCCATGTTAGTGATTGGTACTTGCTAGTTATGTGTTTTAATTCCATTCATATATGTCTGACATCGTATAAGTTAAATCTTCCGTTGTTCTTTTTTATTCCGAAGCTACCAACTTACTACTTTGTTTCTTGTATGAATGCTTGTTATATAGGCTCAATCAGCTGACGACCCTATGCATGCATACGACTACTTCAAGAAGGCAAAGTTGGGGAAGGATGGTGTCTGGTAAACACAAAAGCTGAGAACATTGCGGTATGTTTCATAATTAATTTGGTGAAAGTCCACATTAAATACTACTTGTGTTTTAAGAGATTGTATCTCATGTACTATATGCACTTTCGTTTTGTAGAGTGAGGTGGACAGGAGGATCGATGGTCGGGACCTCACCATTAAGGAACAAAACAAAATCTTCTTCGAGGTCAACCCATTGGACGACATGGGTCGAGTTATGGAGTTGGTAGTCTAGCCAGTTCGATGGAGCCTGGTAGCTACTCAGTGTCTTAAGGAGGGTCACGTGTTTACACAGAGAGCCAGATGGAGTGGATGGTGACTACTCATGATAGACAGATTCATATGTTGTTGGAGAACCAGACTCGTCTACAGACTCATTTGGACTATTTGACAAAACGAGTTGGATCCGAAACACTTCCATCGTCTCATGATCATATCATGGATTAGTTACTTGTGTTTTATTTAGTGTACGGATTATTAGGTACTTGCATTTTATTTAGTGTATGGATTATTAGGTACTTGTGTTTTATTTATTGTACAAATTTTTATTACATTTGGAGACATTTTATGTGACAAATCTTTTTATTAATTGGTCAACGCTTTGTGTTTCGATTTAATTATTATCGACTTTTATATGGTATGAAAAACAAGTGACAAAATCAGGAAATACTAAAAATTAAAAAAATTAAAAAATATAGCTACGAATAGTTATTCGTAGCTAAAAACGGATTAAGGACGCTTGCGATGGACTTAGCTACGAATAATTATTCGTAGCTAAATCCGTCTTAGAGACGACGAACCAAGCGACCTAAGGACAACGAACCGGTTAACGGTTCTATTCGTTGCACCGTCCGTCGCTGCGATTTAGCAACGAATAATATTCGTAGCTGGCCGGTCCAGGGACGGAAAGAGAAACTAGGACTATTTATTCGTAGCTGGGTCCGTCACTGAGGCCCCATCTACGAATCGCTGACCGTACAACTACGAATGGATCCGTCGATGTACGACCAGATTTTTGTAGTGCAAATAGACTATTGTAGCTAGTACTTACAATTAATCGCCTTTGACGATTTTATATGAAAAGTCATAACAAATATTTAATAAGCTTAGTGCAAATGTTTTCAGTGCAAAGGAGAGGGGGAGACACCAATAATAAGCTCAGTGATAATCGACGAGAAATAGTTGTGGATCTTATTATTCTGATGAGACGTTGACCATCTCAAGCGAGACGAGCGTTGATGGTCTGATGCTCTGTACTTTGATGCTAATTTAATGCAATTTGGAATAATGATTGAGTTTAAGATAAATATTTAATAATAATTCAGGCAAATGTTGAAAAAGATTTACAATTATGGAACTCACACAACTTTATAATAGTTTGACATGAGCAAACATTTAAAGTTATTTAAGTTTGTATTATATGGGTGAATTTGATTTAATGGTTTTTTTTTCACTTTGTACATCTCCATGTAACATCAAACCTTATTTAGAAAAAAATCATATACAATAAGATATTAAATTTCACATCAAATGTAAATAAATGAAAATAATTTTCTATTACAGATTCCAACGTATAATTTTCCCTACATATGTTAACTGAGTTATGATCATTAACAAGAATTGAAGACATTGTTGAGGTTGTTTAAGTCGATATCTGACTAACGAGTATTCCGTGAATTTATTTTTTAAACTGGTCAGATTCTATTCGACCCAAATTTAAACATGATTGAATAAATAAAGGTATAGGTTCGGGTCATGTATATACTCAAACCTGTTTCGTACCTACGCGAACCTCAACAATTTATGGTTATGCTAGTAAAAGTTACATTTCCCGGTGGTGATGGATGATAGGGGCCGGTGGGTGCCAGGTAAAATATGTAACATGTATAATTATGTTAGTAAAATAATACTCTATGCATCGTATTCAACTCATGGTTATCTCGGAGATCCGGATGCAAATTTTAAGAGAAGAGTGAATAAGGTAGGATAAATAGTAATAGAATATGAAATATATTGAATAATTAAATTATGAAATATCGTGAAAAAGACTACGATATATAATGAATGAAGTGTAAGATAGAGTTTCCATTTAAGATATGAGAATTTGATACTGAACAATTTCAAAATGGAATCCGGAAAGTTGAATTCGAGATAGAGGGAATAATATATATCTGTGTGGTGGGGTGCCCATATACCTATTATTGTTGTTAATTAACGGGTCATGTACATATATAGAGGATCCTATATAAAGTACTCTTATTTCAACCCATCGGGTCCCGAATGGATTCGGGAGGTATCCTAGCTATCCATTTCAAGCCGTTATATGAGTTGTATTTTACATTTTTTTTATATCAACCATAAATATACTAGGTCTACATCCGACACGACGAATGACTACTAGAAATATCTATTACTAATGCTAATTAAAAAATTTAGAAGTAGTTATTAGTTCCAAAAGTAGTGATTTTCACCACTTCCTTAATTCTAGGTTATATAAAATCAGATTTAATTTGTCAGTTTAATGTTTGTACACCATATATACTAATAATAGAATTTTCATACGTATTAAAATTTTATAGTAGAGTTTGTGGGTTTGTAGCTAGTTTTTATTCTATATTATTAAATAACTTTATAAATGGAACGTATTCATATAATTAAAATGGCGTATTTACTTTTTTTTAAGTGTGAATTTAAAATTAAAAGAATAAGAATTACACGCGGGTATCCACAATTCAAGAGTTCACGTGAGTATCCGTGTGTCAAGGGTAACTAGTTTGGTGTTAGTTGTATTTTTGCATTTTTTATACATGTGGAATGAATGACTACCACAGACACAACAACCAACTTTATTGGCAAATTTTATTTTCTCGATTAATTTATTTTATTATCTTTTCAATTTATTGTTAAAATAATTATACTGATGTACTAGTTCCATAATAGTCCATAAATGACAAGTCTTATTTTCTCGATTAATTTATTTTATCATTCTTCTAATTTATATGTAGTAGTTCATGACACAATGCTATACCAAAATAAAATATGAAAAAATACAAATGCAAAAATATTCATAAGAATAGGTATAAGAATAGGTTTATATATACTAGTTCCATAATATTCCATACATAACACAATGGTAGAACAGAATAAATATACAAATGCAAAAATATTTATAAGAATGGATTTATATGTACTAGTTCAATAATAGTCCATACATGACACAATACTAGAACAAAATACAATATGAAAAAATACAAATGCGTAGTTCATGACACAAATCTATACCAAAATAAAATATGAAAAAATACAAATGCAAAAATATTCATAAGAATAGGTTTATATATACTAGTTCCACAATATTCCATACATGACATAATGGTAGAACAAAATAAATATACAAATGCAAAAATATTTATAAGAATGGATTTATATGTACTAGTTCAATAATAATTCATATATGACACAATACTAGAACAAAATAAAATATGAAAAAATACAAATGCGGGTTTATATGTACTAGTTCCATAATAGTTCGTACATGATACAATGCTAGAACAAAAAAAAAAAAAGCAAAAATATAATTTCTTTTAAGAATGGGGTGTTCCGAGAATCGAACTCGGGACCTCTCGCACCCGAAGCGAGAATCATACCACTAGACCAAACACCCAATTTATTAGTGTAATGATGTAACATCTATATCTATTCTGTGAAGTGTTTATTTTTCCTTGTTGTGTATAACTCTGCGCCTGAGCTCATTATCGACCAAAAATGGCGACGTTATCTTTCTGTTCTCGGCACCTAATACCGAACCGTTTCTTCCTCCGTACCCAAAACCTCCCGTTAACAAGCCAACTTATAACCGCCTCCATCCAAACGACACCGTTCGTTAGACCATCTCGCCTCTTCGCCACTTCAATCGCCGCCATCTCACCGGACCTCGAAAACGGCATTGCGTTACTCGATGAAGAACCAATTCAACCCGAAATCAAACCAGAAACCGTCCTATCTAACCTGCGCAGGACCGAGACGGAGGCTTTGCCGAGCCTAAGCGGGAAGGAGAAAAAGGAGCTAGTCTCTTATGCGCATAGTCTGGGTAAAAACCTCAAGGTTCAGCAGGTTGGGAAATCAGGTGTTACCGACACTGTTATAATGGCTCTGGGAGAAACTCTTGAGAGAAATGAGCTCATGAAGGTAACTCAACTTGACTATGCTGATTATCGCTGATTATCTCGAAAGTGCATATGTGCTTAAATTGTGTTTGTACTGGACTGTTATACACATTGATTGTGAAATGGTTTCTAAATAGCTCTATTCGGTTGTAGTACTTAATAGTTGAATTATGATTGGATTAGCTTAAACACTGTGTGCTTCAATGTGGCTGATAGATAAAGTGTTTGTAAATTACTGATTGAGTTGGTTTTGAGAAATTGTTTGCCAGTAGCTTGATTCTCTTTTTTTAATTGAGTTATGCTTGAGTGAGCTTAGGCACGCTGCATAATTCAAAAAACTGATGTTGAGAGGATTGTATTTATGTTCTCCAATGCCTTGGTGATTGAGCAATTTTTGTGGCCTTGTGGTTGCTCGATTCTGTTTAAGTTACTTGGATTATGTTTGCTCAATGCTTTGGTTGATTGGTTTACTTGTTTTGGATTAGCTTAAAATACATGGCAATTGTCCTGCGGAGATGGAAGATGCGGTCAAGCGAATAGAGGAGGGCACTGGTTGCCTAGCTATTAGCCAAATTGGGAGAACAGTGATTCTATACCGGCCTAGCGTGACAAAGCTGAAGGCTGAGGAGAAAAAGAAGCAGGCTCAACGCGAGTATTTGAAGAAAAAAGCAATATTTCAGGTCTGGTTCATGTTAATTGTTATGCACTGTACTTATAGTTTATAATATCATTCTTAAATGATGGTTAGTAATTCTGGACTTGCATGAATTGAAATTGTGTTAAGATTCAGAAATAAGAAATTGCAGTCACCGTGTCAGACTGTGAGTGTTGAAGTTTCAACATTCTGATAAATTAGCATCTGATATGTTACTGACGACGACTTAGTTCATATAGCTGAAACATACTAATTGAGAATGTCCTAGCTCTTTAGTTATTGAGAATGATGCCCTTCATTCTGATATTTTCCCTGTGAGGACCTGCACTGTGGTGCTAAGGTCTTTAGTTGTTCTCCCTTCGATTGTAACCTCACATTTCAAGAAGCTGACAAATGGAAGGGTTGAACACATACATAAGAATATCTTACTTATGTCTGTCCCTAGATCAACATGGTGTTGGGTTTATTTATTGATGATCTTGGAGGGTTACGGTGCACGAACTTTATGGTAGACGATACACAGTCTTGTTTTTATATCTTTCGCGAACATGAATTTAGCCATCAAGATTCTGAAATGGTAGCTACTTCTTTTCTTTCTGTGAATTTCAGAGCAGGAGATCATCAGCATTGGTGCCAGGGCAAGATTCGAGACAATCTGGTCGTGGTAGGAGAGGAAGCAGTAGATATTGAGCTGCCATCTTTATGACTGCTTGTTTGCTTAGTATCCCATTAACGGGGGATATGGAGTTATCACAGAGTGCCTATTGACTGTCCTGTGCTTGCAGCTGCTGTCTTATGCAAATTGTGTGACTCTTGAGTTTTCCCCCCTCCTTTTCCGAAGAGAAGAAGGATGTCTCTTAATATAAAGCTAAGAAAGTCACTAGAAATGTGATACTAGGATTTATCTATGAACTTTCTCTATGTTGTACTTGTACCACTAGATAAAGGAGCACGGCATTCAGATAATTGAAATAGAGATTAAGCAACAACATTAGAGGGCAACCATTTAGTTCTTTACCGGGTACCTTAGAGTTTTAGTATGTATATTTTCATTCAGTATACATGTGCATCATTTTGGTGAAACGTGATCCTGGAATGAGTTAATATCATTGTGTTAATGTGGCTCCTTATACATAGGTTTTATTCAAGTTTTGATATGGTGAGCAGACTCGTGATGATCTGGTGCCATGGCCAATGTGCTGGATTTCAGCCCTTAAGTTTAGTTTTTATTCGACTTTATAGGAAGAGTTGTATACTATTAATAATAAAGTAAAAAATGAGCACCAGAAAGTGAAGAGTGACAAAAACACTAATGAAATGCCCATATCAGATTTATAGCAATTCTTTCTTCAAAGAGACCATCAGAACATGTTACCTACCCTTTTCCTATTTCGTGTCTGCTCGAGAATCTCTCACCGTCACTTGTCTGGAATCACATTGGACACATCAATTTTTATGGAATATCTGCTCACAACAAAAACATCACACTGCTTATAATTCAGTTGATTCATTTGGCAAAGAGTCAAACTCGATCACATGTGAGGTCGAATTGATTCCATTTGTGGGAGGTTCGTTCATGGCCTGATTCTGACTCGAACAGTCTATTAGCCTCCCTATTGAGGTACATGTGAAGAATAGTTGTATTTATAATCCTTGTTCCAGTGTATTGTGTGAGTTCATTATGGCTTCTCAATGGATGTTTGCCCTCCTTCTCATTGTAGGTTATCAGAAGTGTTCCTTTGAAGCCATAGCTGCAGTTCCCACCAATGTAAGTATAGTTGATAATCTGGTCGATTTCTATCTCGGATTCGAAGCAGACTAATTGCTTGTTTGACTTCAGACACAGGCTTATGTAGTTTATATGGAAGATAGGGGGAATATTGAGTTCGAGCATATCAAGAGGTCTCATTATGAGGTTCTGTCGGGCCTTCTTGGAAGGTATAAGTTAACTACTTTGTGAATTAATACAAATTATAGTGGCAGGACTATAATGAACCAAATTTGTTTTCTGTAGTAAAGAGGCTGCAGCTGGATCAATTCTGTACAGCTATAAACATGGATTCTCAGGATTTGCTGCCGTGTTAACACCGCATCAAGCCAGACATATCTCAGGTTTTCCGAGAGTCGTTCTTATCTGAGAACACTCACAGTTTTATGAGGACCTCTGATGCAAATTCAGTAGTTTGTAAAAGCACCCAAGTAGATGCTCCCGGCTTCTGCTTGGACTTCTTGTTCTTTAACCTTACAATTCTTTTAAGTAGAAGCCAGAAGATTTGTTCACACACACTGAGAAGTAACTCAAAAAGCCTGTAAAGTGTCATAAATATCTGATAAAATGCCCTTCAAACACCCCTCTGTGTTTGATCTTTACTTAATGTGGAGTTGCAAGTTTGCCAGGAATTATTCGCGTAATTCCTAACAGAATATATCATTTGCACACTACAAGGAGTTGGTATTTTCTGCATTTAATTCCAGAGGTGCCCGGAGGAAATGAATTGAAAGGCCAGTCTGGCAGTACTTCTGTCATTGGTGTTTTAGATACTGGTAAGAAAAAGAGCATTCCGGAATGCTGATTCAGTTAAAATGCATTTTCACCTGTAATCTGTTTATGTATCTTCTTAGGTATATGGCCTGAATCTGAAAGTTTTAATGACGATGGAATGGAAGCGGTTCCACTACACTGGAAAGGAACCTGCCAGGATGATGTTGACTTCAACCGCTCACACTGTAATCGGTAAAATAATTCCAAAGCCAATGCCTGTAACAAATAAGATCGAGAAATGTAGTTTACTCAATCAGAAAATGAGAAAGTTTTGGTCTACAATAAATTTACAAAACATTGCATTATATTCAACAGGAAAATCATCGGTGCACGCTGGTATGCCAAAGGCTTAGAGGCCGATATAGGTAGCATGAAGACATCAGGTGGTCTTGAGATAATATCCGTACTGGATGCAGATGGCCATGGGACGCACACATCCTCTACTGCAGCTGGTGCTTTGGTACAAAACGCAAATGTGTTAAAACTTGGACACGGCTTTGCCAGAGGAGGAGCTCCGGCAGCTCGAATAGCTGTATACAAAGTTTGCTGGGCTATGGGATGCAGCACTGTTGACATACTCGCTGCAATTGACGATGCGATTTTGGATGGAGTGGATGTGATTTCAATGTCGTTAGGTTCGTCGCCTCCCCATCCGACTTATATTGATGATGTGATGGCGATGAGCTCACTCTGTGTGGTGGCTAGAGGCATTTCTGTTGTTTGCTCGGGTGGAAATGATGGTCCTTTTTCGGAGACTATTGCCAATGCTGCTCCTTGGATGATCACTGTTGGCGCAAGTACTATCAATCGGTCTTTCTCTGCTGCGATAACATTGGGGAACAATCTATCATACATGGTACTCAGTAACTTGCAATGTTTAATGCCTTCATAATTCATATGCCGTAGTGTCAGTCATTGTATTCTCTCTATGTATGCATACTTTTGCCTTCTTGTTCATAGGGCCGATCATTTTACATAAGTAAGGAACTGTACAAATTTCATCCACTTGTCTATGGAGTAGATATCGCAGCTGACAATGCCTATCCTTTTCATGCAAGGTGAATTCCTCTCCTGCAGCAGAACTCGCCTAATAAATGTTCGTAAACTCTTAGAAAAGCAGTGAATCTTTTCAAAATGAGTGTTTTCAACTTGAAATAGTGAACTACATTTTTTGAATTTATGTGGTTTCAGTTTGAAGTAGTAACAGAAGCGTCTTTACTAATGGTTTGGGTAAATGGCCTGGCATATGACTTGCTCATAAACCATCAATTTGTTTACCACTTTGGCAGAAGTTGCTTTGCTGATTCCTTGAATGCGACATTAGCAAAAGGAAAGGTCATTCTTTGTTTCAAAGCAAAAACAGATTTCTCTGTATTTGCCGCTGCAAGCTCTGTTAAACAAGTCGGAGGAGTTGGAGTCGTGTTCGCTGAGTACCCTACTAAAGGAATCAGCTTGTGCTTGGATGTTCCCTCTTTCCAAGTAGACGCAACGACAGGAGCATCTCTGCCACATACATAGGTTCGACAAGGTAAATGTTCTATAATAATCGCTCAATTTTTTTACCTGTATATTATCTCTGGTGAAGCTTGTAGCTTTACAAAGTTTCTTAGAATGATACTTACAGCCTGTGCTATGAATTTCATTTTAGAGAATTATTGTCGTACTAGATTATCTAAGGGGTATACCGTATAGAAGTATGAGAATGACATGTTCATACAATTTAATGCGAGCTACATGACACTAATGTAATTCGAGCATAAGCCTAAACTAACTCTTGAAATTTTCATCTGAAAATTTTAAATTCTTTGCCGCAGCAATCCTGTTATAAAGTTTAATGCTCCGAAGACCGTGGTAGGGCAGCAGGTAGCTCCAAATGTGGCAATGTTCTCTTCTAGAGGACCAAGTTCCCTCTCTCCCACTGTATTGAAGGTAATTGGCCATACCCACATTTACAGAAGTCAAATTTTGTTAGAGATGAAAGAGTCTAAATCATCTTTGCAGCCAGATATTGCTGCTCCTGGTGTCGACATTCTTGCTGCATGGTCTGGAGCTCAGACTGCCCAATCAACAAGTGCAGAAGAGAAGGGACTTTCTCCTTTTAAGTTCAATTTTGCCTCGGGAATTCCATGGCGTGCCCTCATGTATCCGGTGTTGTAGCTCTTCTAAAGGCCATCCATCCAAAATGGTCTCCTGCTGCAATTAGGTCTGCTCTGATCACAACCGGTAAGCACTACCCTGTCAAAGCATAGCACATCCAATTTGCACCATCTTTGCTCTGAGTATAGAACCTACACTTTGTGTTATCCTTAATCGTAAGATCTGATGTAATATTCTGTCTGTATAGACGCAAAAAGCCAGAAGCATGTGCATTTTTTATGGCTGCATTATTATCAATTTTGTTTAGTAATAAACTTGTTCTCTTTCAACGCAGCATCTACAACAGACAACTATGGTCAGCCTGCGGTTGCTGAAGCATCACCATACAAGCAAGCAGACCCCTTCGACTATGGGGGAGGCCACATGGACCCCAACAAAGCCATCGACCCTGGCCTTATATTCGATACGGGAATGAAAGACCATGTCCGGTTCTTATGTGTAATGGGCTATAACAACAGTATCATTAGCTCCCTAACAGGAACTTACACACACTGCCATAATACGGCCAATTTCCTACTAAACTATAACATGCCTTCCATCACCATTCCTGATCTTAAAACCAGCATAACCGTGTCAAGGGTTGTGACTAATGTGGGCCCAGAGTCGTCCGTTTACACCGTTCAGATTCAAGCCCCGTATGGAACTGACGTGATAGTGGACCCTCCAGCTCTGGTTTTCAATCCTGGCGTAGAAAGTATCAAGTTTAAGGTAAGAATTGTCTCCAGGCTACAAATAGCGGGTTGTTATACATTTGGAAGTCTGGTTTGGGACGACGGGTTTCACAGTGTGAGGATCCCGTTGATCGTTCGATCTATCATTTAGCAGACTTATGTTATTAATGATGCTACATACGCATGATGGGGCTAGAACCTGATTTCCTCGACGTTAATAATTGAGATTTTGTTTCTGTAGTTAAAACTCAAAATGTGTTTCTTTAGCTCTGATGGATGCGTGTTTGGTGTTGTGTTCACGGTTACAAATTTACAATTTATAAACCTCACTCAGTTGATATTGCAATGAACGAAGTAAATATGCCTCAATAGTAGTATGACATTATTGGAACGAAATTATGGGTGTAATAAAACATTAATCCGACCGAATGGACAGGACAAACATATCAAACGTTAACTATAAATGCAACATAACTTTGAAACTCCATATATCACGTAATTTGCTTTTGGTTTTGGTTTGTTGTATTACAATAATAGAAATTTTTTTTAAGTATATAATTAAATATGTGATATTGATTCGTATTTTAATCCGTTCAGTTGCCAACAATTATTAATTCAAATCAGGAAACGGTGATTGATCTTTGAGTGGGTGCAAGCTGCAAATTGACAGGACTTTCGGTATACCGCTGAATTTTAGTATCTCCTATTCATGTTTTTAATGAGTGATGTTTACTTGGCCAGTATCTTGCCGCCAACGACTTGGCGCCATATGCCCTTAGATAGTTGTAGGTACTCTATAGGAATTGTTTATAACATAATCAAGAATCCATACCATCAGCCTTCTAAACTCATATGATTTGATTTGTTTTGTTTTAATCATGTACCACTTGATTGACTAGAGAGTGTTTTTTGGCTCCGTTTTGGCTTCTGTGGCATGCTGTTTTTCACTTTTTTGTAAAGACATAATCAAGTTTTACAAAATTCATAATCATATCCCCTTTAACACTCTAGGTCATGACATAGTACACTGAAGTTATTTACATTACGTAAATGTTACAGTATGTTCACTATTCTGTACAATTTTAATCATTAGGATACTAGGATTCAAATAAAAGAGATACTGTTGTTTAAGAAAAACGAAAAAGAATATTTAATTACACACAAATTTAGATTCTGAGAACAATATGCGTGAGATAAGCAAGTGTTTGAGTGACTTAAACTTGAAGCGTGAGATAAGCAAGTGTTTGAGTGACTTAAACTTGAAGCGAAGATTCAAATATCCAATCCTATTATTTTAACTTTGAACTAAAAAGTGAAATTAGCCGTTGTTAGTGACAAATGTCGAATTTCCGCTAATTGATATTTCCTAGGTCAACTTATGGTAGATGAATGTTAGGTAGTTAATTGCATGATTGCATCGTTATCTAAATATTACACTTATTATGATTTATTTAACATGAGAAGAAAGACGAAGAAAAAAAAAAAACCTGTCACATCGTTTTCTCAAATGAAGTTATCAAATTTAAGTCGAATTATGAGCTTAGAGATCAGCTCAGACTTGTCGTAAATTTAGAAAATAATAGTAATTCAGGAAAATATCTTTGGGCCCTGCACACTAATTTTCAATATTTGATGCATACTTGCCAATTTGCTAGGCGCTACTTGTGCTCTTGTAGATTTTCTACTTCATCAGCCCACACAAATGGATGTTCTGCATCAGGTCATGCCATTTGAGGATCTGACATTCTCTTCAAACCGTAGAGGTCGGATACCAACACGACATATCCAATGTGAAAATCAGTGTGTGACCAAGTGCGAGAAAACCACCGCATTTTCATAAGAAATAATTACATACACCCCTGCAGGATGTCTATATTGCATCTGAATCCTCCGGGATCAACAATTACACCTAGGTCCATAAAACCCAAAAAATGTTGACCAGCTTAATTCTCAATTCACTTTACTTGAAAACCAAACACACCTTTAGAAATTATTTTATCTTTACCTTTCTTCACAATTACCTTTTACCTTTACAGTATCACTGTAACAACCGTGAATTTTGTTGCGCCTCCGAAAAATTATTTAAATATTAATTTTATTATTGCGAACGAATAAAAATATTTCGTAAGTAGATTAGGTCGTATTTAGAATTTTAACGCCGAGCGGATTCGACGTTAAAATAGAAGTTAGTTATTTACGAATAAAAATAATAATAAAAATTATAAACTAAATTTTTTTTTTCCAGTGACTCGAGAACGACTTGACAAATGTCCGGGAATCGATTTTTCATTTTTTCGAAATTTATTTGCGAGTCGTTTGGAAGCCAGGACGAACTAGTTATATATAATGTCAAAAAGACAGGTTTACCCTTACTCCCTTAAATCCCCTTCTTTGCCAACAAGGGCGTTTTGGT
>JAYMSP010004552.1:0-15881 GCA_036897095.1 Plantago elongata
ATCAAACACGACGTGGCAACATCTGAGCCCTTTATTTGTATTAAAAGAAACGCAGATTATAAAACGTAATAAGCAAACACGCTTATTACTCTATTTGACAAATTTCATAACAAGGCTGAGAATTGAACTTCCAGCTCCTGTGACAATCATCTATGCATCTGCTGTTAATTTGTTTGCACAGATACCATTGGATGTAGTTTAGACATTAAACATCAAAACATCTCTAAGAAGTCCACATCAACAAATCAAAGAATACAGTCAATGCAGGCCAGCTTCAAAACAAAGTCCAAGTTCCATTAAACCTAGAATGGCAGTTAATTTTATGTAAAAGCAATCATTAACAGACCTTTCCTCCACCAGCAAGAACTTCCACAATGAGCTTCTCACCAATCTTTTCACTCCCTTCATCTCCTGACTGCAAGAGTCATGCAAAGAACAGTGAAAAAATTTAGTACAATGAGGGTTCAAGAAGGTAAATAATAGAACAGGCTTCAAAACTAATTAATGGTGTAGTATAGCATTCTGAATAAGAAACTACATTAACAGCTACAGAAGTAACTCCAGAACAACCAATCTACAATCCTAAAATTTCTGACCTTTCCATATAATGACAACTTAATTTCTACTAATGCTCCATTGACAATGAGATCAGCTGCTTTTGCAATACTGGCCCTTGGATCAGCTAACTGTAGTGCATCATCTCTAATTTCTCCAAATAGATCAACTGCAGGAGGAGCCTGTATGCAGATAATAAATGCACGATCACGTGATGAGAACTGACAGAGAAGCTTAAATAAGAGTAAGATAGAAAGTTTAATATCTCACAGATGCTCGATATGTTGTCTGCACAAGTCCTCTCAACCAAGCTGTCTTTTCCTTCTCACTTGGAAACATTATTACCAGAGTGCTAAAAGACTCTAGGGCCTTGCGTGTGAGACAAAGGAACAAATTATTAATTACTTTTTCACCCTCAAACAGATCGAGCATACCATCCAAGCACAGGTGCTAAAAAAAATACACATGCACCTCCCCACACCACTAACACAATTCAAGCACAGAGGTGGTAAGTTGGTAATGATATTGACAAGCAAACAGCATCAGCTACCTTTTGGATATCCACACCTCTATTGCTCACGGCAATGCAAAAGGGCGAACCACCAACATTACACGGAGCAACATCGCATACTTGCTTACCAGCCATGCTGTTACAAGAGGTAGCAACAACATAAGTTCTTTGCCAATGAAGGCTTCTAAGTGAACAGAGAGAAAATAAAACAATAAATTCAGTTTAGGTGTATATGCTCCATCTCACACAGGTTATAAAAATAAAAACAGATAAGATCAAATGCAAGGGAGCGAAAGACAAATAGATAACTGACCTTGAGCAGCGTTGGTAGCTTTGGGATGCTTCAGACTCCAACACATAAAGGTGTAATCCAGATAAGGCAAGAAAACAGGGCTGCCATGCAGCAACAGAATAGCCGATTCCCTGTATTGAGATTATATGATGACACTGACTAACTGCAACTATGCACAAAATGTCTGGTATCTTTGATAAATAAGTATACCTTCCAAATGAGAATCTTAGCCTCGGTTGCCAGATCTGGAGGATTCCAGGGAACAAGCCCTGCTTGGAATTCTTCGACGGTATGCTGCTCACCATTAGGTGTTCCACCAGTCAATATGTTCAGCAATTCAATGAGTCTAAGATATCTGGCAGGCGAAAAGTGTAGGCCGAGGCTTGGGATTTGAAAAGATACACGTGTTGATGTATGATTTAGACGGGGTATTTTTATCTGAGTTGTCCAACAAAGTAGATATTATAAAATGCTAGCGGCACAAATCACCTCCACATTAAAATTAAACTATTTCATTAGAAGTACCTGATCAACTATTACTGCCATTCCACACCTATCAATAAGAGGATAATATGTATCTGCATCCTCAGTGGTGGCAGAAATTGACGGCTGGGAGTCCCAAGTGAGAGATCTCTCAGAGCTACTAGCTGTAAAAAAAGCTGCAATATCCCTTCCAGATATATAAAAACGAGAATACAAATCTTGGCCGTGGTCTTGTAGCTGACCATCCTCCTGTTAATAAAATTTCATTTAATATCCTACTAGCTATTCTAGCAAATGTAAAAACTAGTTGCAAATAACATACCTTCGTTTGCAAGGTAAAATGACCAAAATCTAGTAGAAGGTAGCTTTCACTTTCAAAGGCAACGCCAGAGCTTATGGGAACTCTAACTTTTGGGGCATCAAGGTCAATGTCGAGAGCAAATCTGAGAAAACCAGGAATAAGGTTCTAAACTTCACTAAGAGGCCAAACTATCTTAATCTACAATTAGTATGAAAACATTATTGGGAAACTTACTCTAACCACACCTCACCCCTATAATAATAATCCATGTAATGTATGTTTCAATGTATCAGCAAATATAGAAGTAGGTGAAACAATAGTATGTCTTGGATACAAATTATTGAGAAAAAGAATTAGCCAATTCAAGAAAAAACCCAAATAGAATAGAAGCCCCTACACCGGGGGAATGGCAACTTTGGTCATATAAGGCTATAACTATGCTAGCTGGCACATGCAGTTCTCAGTTACGTGGCCAAGGCAAATTTGATGCACGGTAGGAACTTAATGGAGCAGCACAGCTCATAGAGTGTGCTCTTTGATGACTGGTTTGCCAAATCACATGCCAACTTGGATTTCCCTCCAAATCTACTCAGTTAATTTTTCCCCCGAATCTCCTAATACCCAAATTTTACCAATAAGCAAAATTATGTCCTCATGTCATCAGAAATTATCAACTGAAAAGGCAATACAAAAAATAATAATAAAAGCATTAAAACTTAAAAATAATTTACTTTTAATTCTCCCCCAACCAACCAATGTTATATTCAATAGATGAACCTGTTCACTGATCAACTGAACAACAACAAAAAATTGCTTGAAAAGAACAAAATTGACATGTTATATATTCCCAATAAGGGCAAAATGAAAGCAAACAAACACCACAAATTAATAAGTTCAATGACCAAGTTCTAAGACAAAATGAGCTAGGTTCGTATATATACGAACATATCCCATCGAAACCAAAGCAAAAAAACTGGTCTACATGCTAACACAACATTCACTGGGTGCTAATTTTGCGTAGCACATAACATGTCAAATGAAACAAGTTTCCATGTTCACAAGTTCTCAGAATCCACAAAACAAAAGACATTGTTCGAATCCAAAATACAAAAGTAAACCAACTTCATTAATTAGCAAGAGGATGTTCCATAAGTTGGGTTGTACCGTTAAATTCATGTGGTGTATCAAACTTGCCAAGAAATGCAAAGTCGGGATAAATTTTCCATGGCCACGAAACTAAGGACTGCATGTGCCAACTAGCATAGTTATAGGACTAAAGTTGCCACCCCCCCCCCCCAAACCCCACCCCACACTCTCCTCAAAATTGCCAAACCCCCCCCCCCAAACACCAATCCACACCTATACTACACTATTACTAGTAGTATGGGGTGAATAATGATTAATGTTGGAAAGTAGGAGCATAGACGGAATAGAAAAAGGAACTATTGTTAAATTGTTCTTGATGTGGTCTGGTCATGTGTCAAGACATGGTTTACATGAGGTTTCATCCCAAGTGTTTTAAGATGGACATGTTAATCACGCCCAGGTGCTAAAATGCACCAGGATAGCAGGATCGCGCGCGATCCCACCGAGATTGACAACACTGATAAAAGGTCATAAGATATATGAGTTACTAGTACTTTTTTTTTTAATTTGGGCGAGGTATGAGAAAATATGTTTTTTATATATGAAAAATTGAAACATGATGCTCTTTGTTCTTGTACCCGTTCAAATTTAGTTCATATGTATAACATGCAATTAAAGCAACCGACTCAACCGTGGAGCTTTAGATAGAAATGAAAGGAATAGAATATGAATTATTGCAGATACATAAATTGTTCCCTCTCCGGAAAGAGAGACACCTATTTCGCAGTAATAAAATTATGATGCACGTGAGGAGGCTTACCTGCTTTGCTCTTCTAAGACCATCTGGAATTGCTCTTGGGCTCTCCGCGTAACCTTTTCAATTTTATGCTGTTTGTGGTATTGATTTTCAGTTAGTTTGAATCAAAGGCTAATAAAGACAAACCACCAACTCCAAGAAGAAACGGGTGAGCATCTTTTGCAAGCAATATATGAAGAGTCATTACCTGCAAAGCATTTGCAGTTTCCAATGCGACAGTAGGACTAATAGCACTACTCCTCTTCACGAAATCCAAATAACGATCATAACTTTTCATAGAGACCTAAGGATTTCAACACCAGAAAGCACAACCGTGAGAGTGATGTCAAATGATAAACTGGAAAGTTTAAGCAGTATGCAGGTGGAGCACAGACACAAGAATAATCTTTACTATTCTAAAAGCAAACTGTCCAGAGAAGTTGTTACACCAAATTGATTCAATTTTGACCAACAAATTATGTCGACTCCTAATTTACTTTTTGTATACAAAAAAAATAGTGCAGACCCCTGTTTCTTTTTGGTTCTTTAATATACTAAAAATAGTAAATACTGGTTTTTGCAAAACTTCTCCACTCTTCCATCTTCTTTATTACATTTATTAATTTAAATTTCGTGACTACATCTATCTAAACTCTTTCTATAATTCGAACAAATAATTCTGAAACATAAAATTGCACCTAGTGCTGCATAATAGAACATTACATTCACATTCCTCTTCAACAGAAATGGTAACAATTGCAGCTTTAGTAGTATCTCATTCTAACGCAAAAGAAGGAAAGAAAAGAAAAAAGGAGAGGGAGAGAGAGTCTTCATCCATCTCTACATGTTTTAAACAGTACTATAATAGCTTTTGACAAAAAATACTACTAAACATATAACTGATCCTAACCTGACACCTTCAAAAAGAAAACTAATCCTAATCTGTCAACACCAAAAACTTGGCAATGTTTATTTTGACATATCCAGCATCATGCATCATAAGATAGCACAATACATGTTTACCCCAAAAATAACTAACATTCATTCCAAAAATTAAGAACAAATGTAAATCACCAGAAAAGTATCAACATTCCAAGGAAAATGTGCACGAATGTGACAGGATTGAAAATTAGTGATTCTAAGCACTCAAGAAGTTTAGCTAATTACCGTGACATGACAAGGAGATATTGTTGCTGAGAGCCTCCAATCTACATTTTCACCTGCTGGAGTATGCACAAAACTAGCCTGCAAAGCGTTCACTTTGTGCTCACTGGAGACACTCTGCAAGAGAGATAGTAAAATGATCACCCAAGTGCCAACAGATTGTTTTAAATGGTAATAATGATTATAAAAGCTGTGTGCAATAGAGAAATGATGAAGAATAGGTGAAATTTTTAAAATCTATCAAAAGAAGTGGTGGGTGAGCTATATCTTTTATCTTTGATTCAGAGCAAGTGATGCTCCACAAGGTAAAGTTTTCTTCTAGTGCTCAAAGAACACCCTCAACCCTCCTGGGCACGGGCACAAAAGGTGATGTGTTTCCAAAATGCATACCATAAAACACAAGAAGCACTACAGTACAAGTACATATGATAATCATCTCCAAGTCACCTCACATAAGCACCAGTATACAATAATGTTTTCTTTTACAGCACAAGTCGTCTTCCATTAACACACATACAAAGTTACTCTCCGTAACTATAAGGAAATTCTATGGGGTAATATATTCTTCCAAACACTCTTCCAAATTCTAAGGGAAGTTGCATGCTACTGAACTTACTAGGAGGTGAAGAATGCTTCAGGCATGGAAAGAAAAATAACATCCTTTTAAAGTAACCATGGCATCCTCAGCTTAATAACTTGAATTCCCAAATCATTAAGTACCTCAAGAGTAACTCAAACTTTCCTAATTCTCAGTCCTTCAGATTCCTTTATATTTTAACTACAGGAAGTGATATTCTCGAAACATCTATCACAAGTTTCCTTCCACAAGCACCAGATAAGGCTGGGGGAAGGATTACCATCTTCAACTCTCAAGCCCCATATCCATGCCCAAAAACACCTTCAGTGCAACATCCATTGAAAGGTGATGTACAAACAAGAATAATCAATCATCACCAAATAACCTTTGCACACATAGCACTAGTCCACAATATGAGACTTTTAAAGCGCTATTTTCAGCAGTGGCATTCTGTCTCAAGTTACTTTTTGCAACAAAATAGGAACTCTGGGAGGTAATTCATTCTTCCATTCCCTTTATGGAACAGATCTAGGCAGCAAAGAATCTTCGGAAGAAAACAAAACTTCATCCTTTCAGCCATGGATCTATCACCTTCCCAGAGTCGAATTATTCTGTCATACAACTAAATAACAATTCAAACTCTACTAATTCACAGTCCAGTATAAAGTTCCAGCTTAACACATTATGGACTTCTAACCTAACTTACCGTAATTCCTGGATCAAGTGTGCAATGCTATACAAAGTTGTAAAATGATTATGTATGAACTGTGATAAAAAAACATATTTTAACAAAAATGGTTGAACTGGGTCACTGGGATAACTTAAATGCTTGATATTAGCAGCATGCAAGTTTTATATTGATGTCCATCGTGTGGGGATTTATTGACAAAATCATTAAGACAATTCAAGCACTCTCTGGGTAGCAGCACATAAAGACAAACCTGTGCAAGAGAGCCTTCAGGTGCGGACAATCCATAATATTGTAGAGTTAAATCGCACTGGGTGCTCCTGTGTTTAAACTTAGTAGATACATGAAGATTCTCAAATCTACCACAGACAATCTCGGTGTCATTGATATTGACAATCCTAGCAGCTGCTTTACTTATAGACACAATAAACATGTAATGTATCATGTTTGGGAGGTCTTTGGTACCCAAATCCTCATCTGGCTGGAAACTTAGCAGCTTATTAACCGCTTCCCATTCTTCTTTTGTCAATCGCTCTTCCACTGACTGGGATACAACTGAAGAATCCATTGCAGATTCATCTGCAGAAGGGCTTCGCCTACACAACAGCAGATGGCGATTAGCAAGACATGCCAGCCAAATAGAAGTAGTTTATAAGTGAACTGCAGGGTTTGATGTAGTATTCTAATACATGATTGGAATGTTCAGTGAAAATCACGTTAGGTTAGATCAATGAAAAAAGTCAGGGAAAACCTCTACTCAAGAATAAACTTATAAAAAATAAATCAACTTGCTAGAGGAGAGAGACTGATTGGCTAAATAATACAGACCAGCTTAACGAAAACCAACTTCGTTTTTGAAGCATCCTCTCTTCAGCTGCTTCCTTTGATTTAACTGTTTCAACCTTTGCATGAGCAAGAAACCTAAACAATGATCAAGAAACAAAGATCAGCACTCCAGATAATGGTAATAACAAAATACAGAGGGAACTCAGCTAAAACGGTAAACGTTGAGATCTTAATTGCAAGGATAGAATTATCAGAACTTGGACTTGGAATAATCATAAAAATAAGCAATTGAAGTTGCACAAAGACTATATATGCTTACTGATAACATTTTTTATAACAAAATCAATAGCTACTATAGCAGAATAGATGAAGAGGATATAAAATGGAATTAATCTCCATTTAACCTTGTAAGCTTTTCAACGTTGTAAGTACTAGATGATGGAATTTTCAGGTGCATACCTCCATAAGAGAATTACTTTGGGGTCAAGGTCCTTCTCAATATCTCTCATTTCTGAGGTATCCGTAGTCAATTGCTTCAAATAGTCAGCATACAGCTGCACATATCGTCTACGGAGACAACACAGATGCTGGATTTGATCCCAGGAAAAGCGATAACTGTCAGAATGCAGAAAGAAGCTAGTTTAGGTGAATACGAACTTTTTTGTATGAAGCAACAGAGTGATAAGTGGAGTTTCCTACTAGCTTAATTATTTATATAGCAAGCTAGTGAAGATATGAGCTCCAGACTGATAACTTAATTAGAAAGCACTATTACAATTATAACTTGATCTTAACCCATAGGCAGCCAGAGTTACTCAGTGCTGGGCATTAAAGATTAGAATCAATGTATAAATCAAATTAAAATGTGTCATTTTATTTTAATGAACAGTGGATGCAGTTAATCTAACATATCTAGTTTCTCCTACTTTTTCAAAGTTAATATTATATCATTGACAAAACAATCTCTTTATTTTTCTGGTTGTACAAAACGATAATTAAGATACTGGGAGTGTATCACATTTCATATTCAGAGGTACTTATAGGACTCCTGAAAATTCAAGAACTCATTATCAACAATAAGCTGTTCTATCACGCCAATATGACTTTCTAAGTTTTTGTCTATAAAAGCCCCAGGTATATTCATAATATCAACATTCCCAGCAATATAACAAATAAAATAGCCATGTCCCATCCTCTTTATCTGTTTCCTTTCAGTCTAGGGCATAACAAAGTTTTAGCATCATTGTACAAAATGCTTGTGTGCTCCCACTAACCAATTAAAAGGAACTAACTGTATATTATATACTTGTCCAAGTAAATCTCTGTTATTCATAACAGTTAACAGCTCGCTCGAAACTCATAAACGCTTCACTTTTTTTTATTGTAGGTGCATTTCATTTTGATTAAGATAGTTGAAACCAGATTCTGAAATAGACAATATTAAAGTTACCATATTTTCTTCTGCTGCAGCTCCGCTTGAGCAGCATAACGCCACCATAATGCAGGAGCCTCTGAAACTGGCACCGTGGGCCTTAAATGAGAGACCTCAACATGTGTTCTATATCTAGATATAACCTCCAGAAGTCTAATCCAATCATGATACTGAGCCTGAAATTAAGAAGGAGGATCATATGTATGCATGAGTAAATTGAGAAAATAGTGATGGGGGATCAAAAAAGGGCTTCCCAACCTTTTAATAAATATAGCCTACAAACAAAAGGTGAGTATACAGGACATCATTTAGATTGATGATGCAGAACCAAAACAAAACTTAAAATTTAAGCAGACCGCCTCCAAAGCGAATAAAAAGTTTCAAGGGGAACTAGTTCACTACATTAATAAATCCTCTTGTTGCAAATTTAATAAGATTTAGGGCACAGGTGTGGAGCAATAATAGCTACGTAATAGTCCACTCCCATTTACAAGTTGCTTTTTTGCTCTAACTAAAATGTGTTGCTATGACGTGTGGAAAAATCAGCGACTCTAACATGTAAAATTGACATTAGATGTACACAAGATTCATGCAGAATAGACTAGTGGTCACTACCTCAGTGATTGTCACCGAAACATCAGTGACAACGAGAGAAGCCTTCTCAGAAGGGACACCTGGATCATTTTTTCCCTGGTTTCCTAGACGATGATACTTGAGGACTCCGTTGATTGGCGAAACTAAATAATCATGGTCTTGAGTCCATGGAGAAGCAGAAGTGTTGATTTTGGAGGATTCATTGATGCCATTTTCGAATATCTCAATAATGTGAAAATGGGGAGAAGAAAAAATTTAGTGACCAAGTAAACTGAAGAAATGGTTGGCCTTTAAATTAGTGGAAAAAACAAGCCACTTCAAAATTGAAGTATACCTCGATCCATTCCCTAGGGCTAAGATCCTCCCAACTCTTGTCTAGCACCCACAGATCGCGATCAGAATCATGGTATATAGCTAACCTTTCCAGTTGCAAGGACTACAAGATGCAAAGAAGGGGGTCAAAAGGTCCAGTATTCTTAGGTACCATACACACAGGAAAAGCAAAACATGCTCGTTAATGTGTAGCAATATTGTAAAGATGTATGGTTATTTTACTGTGACAATGAAAGAATTCTTCAAATCTAACAGACTTTGCAAATGCAGTTTTTAGATGAGCTTCGAGACTGATCACACCTGTACGAGGTGATCATCACAATAAATAATGTTAATCGCACCTTACGCAACTTATCCAAAGCACCACTAGTGTCAAAAGTTTCATTTCCCTGCTCGTCCATTGTAACGGCAGCAAGCTTTGCAAGGGTAAAACCACAACAAAAAGGATGCCCAGGGTTGCTGCGAGAAAACAAGTGTCAAAGTTATAGAGAAAACATAAACTGTGATGGTGCAGAGAAAATGCAAATGCAATATTTTGAAGAACAACACCCTAAAGCACAGATAAAAATGTGGATAGGGAAAGTGAGATGAAGTAAAGTGCCAAAAAATGATTTCAGAAAAAGATAAAATACTCAAAATGTAAAACAACCTTGCTGAATCTTCATATCTAATATGAACATTGCTGATTGAAATCTTAAGATTCCCAATAATAGTAGCAATTAGTGATCCTAGCCAAGAGTTCCCCCCTGGTGGCTGCAGAAAAAATGATAAATTAGATGATTCTAGTTTAAGATACGTTATTCGGGATCACAGTATAATAAAGGTACATTAGATGACTCTGGTCAATGTTTGGTTGGCTCTGTGGGACAAATTTCTTCTGGTCAATGATATGTTACTCAATATAGCAGTATAATACAGATATATAGGCAACTGCTACAATATTTTGGAAGGGGGGGGGCTTGGGGAGCAAGCTGATAAGATATCAACAAGAGACACGCACTTAAACTGCTACCATAAATTTCTTATATCCACGGTCATGTTTCTGGAGAACTCAGCAAAAGGTGTGCAGCAAACCAGTTCAAGAACAAATATATCATATTGAGAGCAGGGGCAGAGACGGTAAAGGAGGAAAGGTTCTAACTTCAGTTACCCGGCATATTAATTTACACCCATTTTCCTGCTCATTAAGGTAAAAGCAAGTTGCAGACAATTTACGAATAGGAACGACAATGTGCTGCTCCAAGACTGTCAATAGCAGCAAACTTCAGAGACTTTACGAGCCATCAGTCATAATAAAATGTACTTCACCGGAGATCCAACTTTGTCTGGAGCTACCACAATAAGTCATTTTATATGTCCTTAAAAGACATTGGTCATATGAATTGTACTTCAATAGAGATCCAAGACAGTGTAGAGCTACCACAATAAGCAAATAACCAAACAAATAATAGAAATACATTTACTCAACCGTAATAATAACATGACCAAAACAATTTTGTCAGAATACAAATAAATTATCAGTCATACATTTCCTGGCTTTGATCTGGACGCTTCCACTGTTGCCGATTCTGCTTCCTGCGTTATGTAAAATAAAACTGCATAAATAAAAGTGACCAAGATACATAGGTATTCCTGATAATCCCCAAGACCAAGGACTAATGAACAGTTACCGCACAGAGAGACTAATGGTTCACTGGCACAGCATAAGAACATACCAGAGGAGACATTGGGAGTCATTTGTATCTATATGACTCCATTACAAATTACATAAAAGAACAATTCTAGATATAACTTGATTAAAGCGTTCACTCTGCAAGGACAAGGCCAATCTTCCACTAAGCAGAAAAATGCACATGATCAAAGAAAATTGGTCTCAAATGATACCAAGTACAATTTTCTGTTAACAGCTCAATCACATAGTAAAGCTGCAAAAGACTACTTTCGCAATTATTATTTTTTTCCATTCTAAACATTAGTTCTTTAGCTTTCATGCAAAAGAGAAGGGTATACAAGTGCTCACATCAATTTGTTGCAGCTTGGCCTGAAAAAGCGTCTCCCTGTCTTCTTCCTAGTAGAGTGTCAATGTAAGATGCATTAAGAATTTAAGACATTCAGGTCTTAAAAACATATGAATGTAGGTCATAAAGAACACTAACTTTCAAGAATTAAAGACATCTTCTAACCTTCGGAGACTTTCCTACAGGCACGGAATTGGCAAGAATAAACACTTGATCAATTAGAACAATGACTGGCTCTTTCCCAAGACTCTTCCAAGGGACCTTAAAATCAAAGAGAAGATAATTTAACATTTCAACTGGTCAAAATTTAATTCATATAAGTGGTAACATTAACATACTAGGTCTACATGCATTTTTTGTTTAACAATTAAGATGATCAATCAACTAACTGAAAGGTTCACTGTGCTAGCAGAAAAACTAAAACCTTTTTCTTTTCCATCAAGGGGAAATGAGGAAGATACCAGCGTGGTTCTTCGGATTTTATAAATATCAATGGTATCTTGATTTTGGAAATTTTTGTCCATGAGACATGATGGTTACACCTTTTAGCGTAATAGTAACCTTGCACCTTTACATTTTACAATCATTAAGAAGATCATACGAGTTAAATGCTTAATCCTTTTTCAGTTTTTCTCGTTATGGTTACTTAAGATACGATGTTTTGAAGATTTATTTTCCTAATGCACTATTACCTCCATATTCCGATAAACTATGTGAAATCTCAAAAATTGGAAATGTTAAATCCCTTTTTGCAGATAATTTTAATGAGGCATGAAGCTTTTATATTTTTCCTACAATACCACTGTTCCCAACACTAAAAATCACCGTCTTTTAAGCATTAGTTATGTTACATCTTTCCAGTATCACACGTCCAATTACATTATCGAGTAATAATATAGTCTTCAACACTGTAATATTACATCCTTTCATGAAGAATCTTCTCCACCAAAACCACCCAATAAAAACTCCAAGATAAATCTGTGGAACTTGTGGATTGGGGTTGATCTACCTAGTCAATCACTAAAATGCAACATGCATGAAAAACTAGAACTCTATGAGTGTATGTTAGCCAGATAAATGACTTGCACAAATAATATACACGGACTCTTTCTGTTTTCTTCCATGACCCCCCCCCCCACCCCCCCACGGCCGCGCCGCCCAACCTCTTGTTTATAATTCCATGCCCAAAGAATATATCTATGTAGAACGTCTTCTCTTCCAAATTAAGAAGGGCTAAACTTATAGTTTAGTGAATATAGAGAGGAAAATAGGGGAGACTAACAATAATGTAAGTAATTTTTAATTTAAACTCAGAGAATAGAATTGGAACTAGAACAAACTATAGTTTGTGTGGTTACTAGTGGCCATTCAATATGTAATTTAAAACTAGCTAAGGCCAAGGTGTTACCTTCAAAGTTATTGAACCCAGAAAACCGGCTTTGACAGTAACTGGAAGCTTCAAAGCATTCAATGCCTCTGCCTTTAGCTTCAGGTCTTTAAGAACCACATCGCCTAGAGAGTTTAAAAGAAAATATTAAAGCTACCATAAGAGAATATCTGATTTTTCCAATGTTACAGTTAGCTGAACCTACAAAAATCCTAAAGCAATTTAAGAAACCATGTATACCAATAAAAGAAACAGCCAAAGCAGACAACAATATCACAACTAAAGAAGAAGGAACATTATCAACTTCCCACTCCGTGAAACTTATTCACCTGGTTCTTTAAGCTTCCTAGTAGTCATGAAGTGCCAACCCAACCCCATCCAAATGAAAGTTTACCACTTCACCTAGAGAGATTTGCTAAGGAACAACTGATACTCACAACGAAGAGACATCATATTATGTTTCTTCTCCACTGCCTCCTCGAGCACTCACTTCCTCCTAATATATACATCATACACTTACACCCATCATCCTAGAGTTCTAGACGAGATACAAAAAAGTTCCAGGCATCAATGACATTTACTTGCACCTTAGTATAATTTGTTTGAGATATTACAAGTGGGTTGCAATTTATAGAATTAAAAGGACGGCAGAGTATACATCATGGTAGTATGTTACGAACACTTGCAGCCTCCCAAATAATAATGAACGTGTGCAGTTTCATTCACAGCCAAATAATTAAATACTCAGTTATTTTATGCTCTCCCTTCTTGAGGACAGATGACAGCCATATACTATTTGTAGAATCTTCTGGTCACATGACAGGGCTATTAAAATACCCTATCTAGAATCATCCCTGCTTAATGGACCTTATGATCAATCAGCAGTTAGATGGACCATATCCTTCGACATTTGCTTTACTGGTGTATGCTCATATTATTATAGCTAAGGCACTCCAGTAGTGTAGCTAAGCTCCTCTAACTTGTATCCATGCTTGGGTATAAATCAGTATCCTTCAAAACATTATACCATTCTCCACAGTCCACCGATTAAATTTCCCTCTAAAGTCACAGATTTATTTTCTTCAATTCATGCTCTCCATATCTCTTAACTCTTATTGACCAACCTTAATGTCTTTCACCAATTGATGTTATGACAAATGTTTAATATAGAGTTAATTCAACCTCTCTGCAGTATCTAAACTACGATTGTGGGATCTTACGCACCGGGTTCTAGTATAAAAGTATCGGTTACTGCTGATACTAGACTCAATCTTCTAAAATACAATTCCAATATAAACTCACAAGATAATAAAGTCCAATATTTGTAAGACAAATTCAGCACACAGCGGATTTTATTCTATAAGAAAGAAATGGTTAAGCATAGATAAACCATTAAATATATGAAGCTATGTGTGATGATGTTTAGCTAGATCCCCCACATCCAGAATATTTAACTATTGATTTTAAATTACATGACAGAAATAAAGAGCCATCCATTCAATCCAGCTCATGTTGCTAATTTACAAACTTCCGACATTTCTTAATGGGACATAACAAAAATGAACAAAATAATAAGTAAAACTGAGGTGGTATATATGCCTCAGAAAACTACATGTAATTTGTGCCTGCATACAATCATCATCAGAAACTGAAATGGAAGGGGCAATGAATCGAGAATCTTAAGAAACAAATCATGTATACAAATGAAAGAGAGAAGTAAGAAACGCCAGGACAGACCTTTCCACACACTGATTCTCAAGGCCTCAGCCGAAAGCCCATGGACATACTCACCCAAATATCTCCGAAGCAAATGTAAAACCTATAGAAAATTCACACAAAATTCTTAATCAAGAGAATCCCAAAAACACCATAGAAAATTTACATATATGATGACTGGTGAGGAACCAGGAAATTTTACAGAATATAATAGTGAGCAAAAATCATATCTCAAAAATTGCAGCCATTCTGAACCCTCGGTCTATACTCCCGAGCATGAAGATCAACAATAGAAAATATATGATGCACCAGACAATATTTGCTTTCACAAACATGGCAGCACACCCTAGTGTTTGCCAGAGAAGGATTTGTATGTAATTTTTATGCTTTTTCTTTGAACTTTGTACAAGCTCACATATCAGTATGGAATCTAGTACTCTACATTCTATCTTCTCCCTTCTCAAAGTAATGGATATAAGGTGTTAGTCCAACTTGACATCCATTTGAGCAATGTAAATGATAACTACTGTCTGTAGAATTTCCTTTACACATGCAACACCAGTACCTCTTCCGCATAAGCACCAGCAGACAGTCAACACTCTCCCCTATCTTATCCACATAAACATTAGCTGTAAAACGAAAAACACTTCACATTACGACTGCTCTTCCATATACATCTTCAAAGATTATCATATAATCAATATAGCGACTACAGTTCTATGTCCACACTACTTCTGTTATATAGCAATTCATTTTTTCTCAAACTTCCCTTTCCATTTTCTGCTTCTAATTGAAAACCTTAACTAAGGTTAGCAGATATACTATAGAAATTCGCATATCACGGTCGATTACTCATTTTTCTCGGACTTGCCTTTACATTTTAAGCTTCTTCATCAAAATCCAGCCCAGGCGAAACCTAATTCTAACAAACTTCCATGTGCAACATACATTCACCTAGTTCAACGGCCAGTATAGTAAACTTGTGCGACATTTAGATTAAGCATACAAGCAGGAATAAACTAATCAGTAGTAATCACGAAAAGGCGAATTCACAAAAGCTTTCACTCCAGCAACTGTCAATAAACAGACAAAAAAGATCCGTACAATAGAATCGTACAAAAAAAAAAAAATATATATATATATATATAGATATATATATATA
>JAYMSP010004553.1:0-15877 GCA_036897095.1 Plantago elongata
AGAGCGTCAAATCTCATAACGCACTTAAGTCGTCTTAATCCATCAATCCTTAGGTCGGACGTATTAGTACATATCATTCCCCTGCACCTGTACAGTTGAACATCATCTACATGTACGAAACCGGTTCGTTATAATGCCTCTGTAGTTGCATTGTTCCCCAGAACCTGCACATTTTGAATAAACTAACAAGTTTATACTTCAAATTCCTCTTAACAAAATTTATCAAAAAGCCTGCATTTTCGATTCAACGAACGAAGATGAGTATTTTGATATATACAAAGATCATGTTTGGTACTTTGGTCCTCGTCTTTTGTGTGTGTCTGTTTTTTCTCTTGATTTTTTTTTCTGGAAAATGATCATTCTTTTATTACTTGGATTGTTGGATGTATTAACTGTTGAAAGTTGCGATTTTTTCTCAGCCGTTTGATTATAAGAAACCGTTATTGATCAGATGGTTCCCGTGCAATAGGCGAATCGATTTATTAAAAACACAACAGTTGAGTTCTTGTTCATCACCACATCAGTTCATTGCCTTTGGGAAAGACAAAAAAAGAATGTCATCTTTAGACGTAAGAAATTCTTCCCAAATTTCCGAGCTTGATGTTTTTAAAAAACACGTCTGTGTAAACTTCTGGTTTTCATCTATGAAAGTGAGAAGAAAAAGTAAACTAGTATCTCCATCGGTAGAATATTCTAAGATACGTATTTTTTTTTATGAACGTCCCACAAAACTAGACACGCTTAAAAAATAATTAAAAAATACTTTTACTAACTAATTTAATATTCATATTATACTGAAAAAGTACCTCTACTAACTAAAATTTTCATTAACTAATTTAATATTCATATGATAACAATGAACAATTGACTGCATTAAACGTCGAAATTTAATTAATATTTAATTAGAACATTTACTGAGCAGTGAGTAAGGGTTAATATTTCAAGTAAGCGTGTCTAAGTCGGTTAAAAAACGAAAAGAATGTCCTCTTGAATCTTGATTATATATTTTTACTTTTTAAGTTAAAATTTATATGAATTAAAAATTATATTCTTTTCGACTGAAATTTACTGAACTGAATGAAACTGGAATAAATCGAACGAAAGTATAGTATATAAATCATAACGAAATAGAGTTGAATCGAATTGTATAGAACCAAATTGTACTAAAATGATTTTATTCCAGTAATGTATTACATTTAACATTGAATTACAATTTTTTTCTCGATTAAAGTAAGTAACCTGACATAGTGTCCAGCAAACTTATCCGTATAATATTGGTAGCAAGAATTTAACTAATAAAAACGAGATTCAAGTCAATATCTTGACAAGTTTTAAAACTTTTCAAGAATGGAAAGTTCGAGAGTCCACAAGGGTCCATAAACAATTGTTCAGATAATCGACAACTGGCTCATTTATTTATCCTTTTCCCATCATCATTTTAATTGTAAAACATGAGCAATTTTAACCGTGATAATGATAATGAATAATTATTTTATACACAATTTATTTAAAAACATATGTATATTACAATGAAATGGTTTGAACAAATTTTTTCATCAGATACGAAGATTCCGCATTCATTTATATTAAAATTCACATATCTTAAATAATAATCCGCCGACAACGTAAAAGACCACGAAAGCATAAACCCTTAATAAAATTCACATATAATTTATAAAAATTTACGAATACTGAATAAAAATCAACATACTTAAAATTAAAAAAAATTTAATTTTTATATGTAATGAAAAAATCGCTATTTTCTTAAACTTTATCATTATAAAGATAATAATCTATACTACTACTAAAAAACTTGCCTGTCATAATTTATATGTATTTTTTATATTATAATGATATTTATATTATATACAATATAAATGTGTGTATTAATATTATTAATAACATTAATAATTATATTAACAACATATATCGTTTTACATAGTTTAATTAGATGAAATTTTTTATAATGACAATTGCTAACATATCATCATTTCACCTAAAATTGTTCTACTACCTCTACAAAGTACAAACTCCCAATACAAAACCTAACACCCTTTCCTCTTCTTCAACCATCCCAATTTTCAAAATTGAATCTTTATCAGTTTCTGCAATTCATCACAATTTGGGTCTTATTGAGCTGAGCTGAAGAAAATCAAAAGGGGCTGCTTGATTTTTGGATTGTGTTTCAGAATCAACTTTGCTATTGAGTTTCTTGATCACAAGTGGTAAAGGGTTTTCTTGTTTGGTTGATTGGTTGTCGAATTGGATTAAGGGGTTTGAAGAAAATTGGGAAAGATTTGATTTTTAGCTGGATTGGAATTGAATATGGTTGTTCCATGGAGTATGACGTGCTTCTTGGCGAAAATGATATGGATGGCGTTGAGTAGTTGGGTTGTTTCTTGCTTAACTATTGCAGATGAAATTGCTGGCTCTTTGAGAACAGGGGATATTGGTCCTTATCATGTAGGTTGATTTGTTGTATAGCACGGTTAAACTCGCGTCCTTGTTGCTTTCTTGTTTATGTTGTAAGTATGGAGGTCTGGTCTGTTCTGTGTTGTTTGTGTTTCCGTAATGGTGTCATGAAGACGCGAATACGCGAAGATAGGGAGTTTGTATTGTTGTCTTTTTTGTATCTACAGCTCTGCCTTTTATAGATAATATAACTTGGACTTTAATTCTCAATGATATGTCTCGGTAACTCAGTGTAGTTTATACTTCGATAAGCTGTTGCTTATTGGCATTGTGTACCTTTGCAAACACCTAGTTAAGTTAGATTCGTTGTTCAAATATTGCTTTTAGTTCTTATAAACATAGGTGGTAGCACAGAGGAGAATTTATCAGATCATGAGATGATAAGGTACTGGTCCAAAGTGTTCTGTACTTTCCTTGATCAGAATGTCCTACTCTGCGAGTCTCTGCTATTTGGAATGTCCTCAAGCAGATTTATGCTCTTGTCTAATCTCACAACACTTGCTAAAACATTTCTCTCACTATAAATTTTTTGGAGCAATATCATGGCAGCAGAAGCTGCTGTTCAAGTTTTGCTGCAAAATCTACTTTCGGTATTGTTCAATGAGATTAACCTGCATTCAGTTGCAAGAGGGAAGCCACAAATCTGCAAGACTCACTAGGCATGGTTCAACAGTTTATGTCTGATGCTGAGAAGGAGATCAACAATGAGTCTGTCAAAAAGTGGTTGCATCAGCTGGAAGATATCTTCTCCGTAAAAAAAGTGAAGAACCAAAATCACAAGAGCAGAGTGTTGTTTGTGTTTTGTATATATATGACTATGAGTATGTGAACCTTTGTGATACTACTGCACATGAACATAATTAGAGGATTGGAAATTCAACATTTACTTCATTACTTGTGGTGGAATGCAGACTATGTATTGGATCTGTATGCATACTTTTGTCTTGTTCTAGCCTTTACATTGAAGATAGAATACCTCTTGATTTGGGATCGAATATATAGGCGGTGTGATACATTAAATGATCATAATGTTGATGAAGAATGAACGATAGAAAGTTCTTGTTTCTGTTGCTGATAATGTAACCACATTAGGTAGTTATTCATATGGTTGTATGTGGAGGCTGTATATTCGTGCTGTAGACGAACTTATAAAATTTTGAGACAGAACTTAGTAGTGGCGGCACTGAGACAGAAGGAGACTCTGGAGAGTGTATTTCAGCTCTTGTTGGACCAGCATGGCCTGATTGGAGTACTAATGTGAACCAGGATGCAAACAAATGGTAATGTATTGATGGCTGTTGCTATAGTAGGTTACTTTTTGGTAAATTCTAATGGCAGGAAGTGATCTTTGCTGATGTACTATTTTCTGTATCAGCTGCACTTTGCATTTATTTAATTAATAAATCTTGTTTATCATGGTTCAAGGTTCAAGCAGAAGTAGGTAATCAGGAGAGGGCACTTAATCCTCTGAAACTCGAGGAGCCCGCACCTAAGGTAAAGAATCTCATATGCTGTTTTTCCAATTATACGTGTAGAGGGGTGATTTTTATTTCTAAAGTTCTTTTTTCTTTGTGACTTTGTTCACATTTGAATGTTATAGTAATAATCCTTCACTAATCTTGACAATATTTTGATTGAAAAGTTGATACATGGATCTGTAATAGGAAAATACAGTTCATGTATTATTTACTTTTTCTCGGCCTCCACATCTCTTATTCTCTAAGATGAACATCACAATATGGACTAGGTTTTGGAGATTTACCTAATTCTCTAAGATTTATTGTACCCAAGTCAATACAAGTATACAACGCCTTTCATCTTTCCTTAGCGGAGATAATAAGTTAGTTGATGTGCAATCTGTGTTTGACTTGTGCCCTAGCTGACTCAGGGTTACCTAATTCGTAGTATGTCCGGTATGCCATTTGCACTCAGTGTAGTACTCAATAGTATGGTGGATGTTTTACCCTGGCTTTCCACAAAATGCATCAGCTTGAAGTTCCAGTACATCTGGTTTCTTCTCAGATTTTATTGTATCTGAGTCAATACAACTATCCCTGTCATCTTTCCTTGACCTGAGATAATAAGTTGGTTAACGAACAATTTGTGGTTGACTCAGGGTTACCTAAATCGTAGCATGTCCGATATGTCATATGCACTTAGAGTAGTTCAAAACGTGGATGTATTACCCTGGCTTTCCACAAAATGCATCAGCTTGTAGTTTAGTACATCTGGTTTCTTCTCAATCCTTGGAATACAAAATAAGTTCTTGGTATATGAAATGATCATATCATGATTCAGAGTTGTCTTTATAATCAATTTTATTGCTATGCCACGGTGAAAGAGTTATGTTAACTTTTTGAGAAGACAAAAATAACTAACAATTTATTGTGTCAGTGGAATGAAGAACATATTAATTAAACTTCAGAAAGTGTACTGAATAGAGTATTAGCGCTGAAGTACCAGTATGTTATCTTCTATGGTCTCAAGTACTAATGATGATTAAAAACAGAATGCTTAATGTCACTAAGAGAAAGAAATGCCACTGTTGATTGATATTCTCTATTCTGCTCAGAGGCATGCATGATTGAGTTAAGATCGCATGAGTCTTCTGTGCTCGATTGAGTTCTGCGGCTCTGCTATGGTGAACTGTATATTTTCTGCAATTTTCTTATGTCTATCCCTAACTAGAGAATTTTGAGTAAGGAATACATGAGCCATGGCATGGCGCAATAGAAAGCTAATGTAAATGGGCAACCACGTACGGGGAGAAGAAGGGGCGACCATCTGCACCAATGTGGCATGTCACTGAGGAAGAGCTAAGTTCTGTTCCATCGTTAGGGAATCGTATGCAATACATTGCGATTAAGCTTTCTGTATCACATACCAATTCAGTACCTTTTGTAATACTTTTCAACTTCAATTTCAGTTGTGTTCTTTAAACTAATTTAAGGTAAGACTAAGAAAGGCAGGTACATGAAACAAAGGCTCACATTAGAGAAGGTCAATGCTGCAATTGACGACATGGCAACATATGCCGAAACAAACACGCAGCTTATCAAAGCACCAAGGGAAAAGGTTCTTCAATTGTTCTATTTACAGTCATAATCCTGATTCCTGAACGCATCTATCAACTATCATCCATGTACTGATTCCTTCTTCTGTTGTCGTTGTGCAATGACGAAGCTGACGGAGAAAAGTGCGAACAGGGCAATGGTAAGTTTATTGTATCAAGAATGGTTATCTCATATCTGTGCATCTTTAATATTCTTTAAATGGATATCATGCTGTTGAGGCCATAATTGGTGTTTCTTCTAACTTATAGCTTCATAGTTCACTATGACACTAGCTAGCACTCGTGTAATGCATAAATATTGAACTGTAGCTGTAGGAGAGAAGATCCACCTGACCATTGGTTATATTCATGGCTTCTTGTTTTGATGCAAAATAATGCTCCAGTTCCATTTTGACAAAAATTTAATGACTGCAGAAGTGTATAATCCATGTTAAAAAACAAAAATTGGACCATGTGACCCTACGTATCATATCCTATCATATACTAAACCACAAGTTAATTAATTGGATGAGAATAGATATTAGGATCGATATTTAGCTAATATATGCCCTTGGCTTGAGTTCACTAATTATCTTAAAGCCAAATAACATTTCCAGGTCCATATTTCTAAACAAGTATGGATCCAAGGCTGTCTGCAGCAGCTCAAAATGGTGATGTCAATGAACTCTATGTTCTCATTGCAGATAATGCCTTCCTGTTCAAACCTGCAGAGTTAACCGGGGGATATAATCCTCTACACATTGCTTGTATGGCTCGTCGTGTTGATTTTGTCAGAGAGGTGTTGCATCACGACCCTGGTTCCGCCAAAGAACTGAACGCCGATGGTGTGAGCCCGTTGCATATTGCCTCTGCGTACGGATATTTAGACATAGTCAAGGAGCTTCTCGTAGTTGGGCCACATTTGTGTTTGGTAAGGGCCAAAAATGGCAAATTTCCCTTGCACTATGCTGTCGTCCGGGGACAAATCCAAGTCATCGACCAGCTTCTTTCGGCCTGCTTGCATTCAATTGAACAAGTGACCGATGAAGGAGAAACTTGTTTTCATGTTGCGGTGAGATACGATCAACTTGAAGCTCTTCGACCCTTGATGACTCATGTCAACTTGCTCAACAATTTTAAAAAAGGGCATGTTTTGAGCAGGAAGGATGAGCAAGGGAATTCTATTTTGCATCTGGCTGTCTACAGAGAGCATTATGAGGTACTTCCTGATCGAATTCCTAATTTATGTTATGCCACATATATAGTGTGATGTTGTCTGACATCTATAATCTTGATTCTTTTGATCAGGTTCTTGATTTCCTGCTACTTAACATGACGTCGCGGCACTTATACTTGAATAAGCTGAACAATCAGCATCACACCCCGCTGGATGTATTAATAATATCAAGACGTGGCCGCCATGAAACTGTGGAAAATCTTCGAAAAGCAGGGGCTAAACAGGCAACAAAATTGTCAATCCATTGGCATAGAATGCGTGAGCGGTCAGGATTTGCTGACATCCTTAGAACATACAATAAGTTGCCACATGGAACTCGAGAATTAATGCTCGTGGTGATTACAGTGATTGTAGCAGCAACACTTCAAGCTGTCGTGAATCCACCCGGGGGCGTTTGGCAGGATACCGAATTGGAGGGTCCTTACAATATGAGACACCATGCTGGAAAGTCCGTCCTTGCTACGGATGATCGGATAATGTTCGGCTTCTTCCTGTACCTAAATTCGGTTGGATTTACGGCATCTACGCTCTTGTTGATGATACTAACTTCCTCTATCAACACTGGTGGTCTATTCAGGCTGGCCTTAATCTTTTTGGTGTTTACATATATTTTATGCGCCGTCTCGATTACTCCGCACGGCAGCCGTCGCGTGTCAGTTGTCTATGTTCTTTTAGCAGTCGGATTCAGTCTGCTGAGTGTAATTGTTCTTAGTCCAAAGTATCTACTGTAGCTACTTTTGAAATACATATGATGATCATATGGTGTAATTTGGACTTGGTGAAGGAGTTGCTCAAAAGTATTTTGTATCTTAGATAATATAGGTACATCATTCGAGCAACGAAGTCATTGTCATTTGGTGACCATAAGTCCATAATCGAAGTTCCAGTTTGTCAAACAACTCTTAAAAACGTAAACAATTTTATACATTGTGTTTCAATTTTTTTTTTCGTTCAACTCCATTCCAGAGCCCAGACCGCCTTCTTCAATTTCTGAAACATCTACGCCTTTCAGCCCCCGCCCCTTCCCTGCGACGCATCAAATCTAACCGGCACCTCTCTTTCTAATTATATTTTGGAGACTTAATTCATCATTTTCTCACCAGTTTCACATCACGGGGGTTTTTCTTGGTCCTTGACATCATGTTCTTAAATCCAGGTACTTGGCTCACTTGAGCTTCTTGCTAATCATTGGTGTATTCGGTTTGCAATTGAGTAATCAGAGTTACCTTCGGAATTTCAGATTGCTGCAAACTCGCAATCAATGGAATTTAAGAAGATGAAGTGTAATATCTGTTTGAATAGATGTTATGTTTTGTCCCATTAGGTTCACTGCGTTTGAATGTCATGTATACACGTTAATCACTTAAATTAGGAAGAGGATAAGATTCATGTTAATGCGATTTTGAAGTTAAATCATGTACGCTGCTCCTTTATGTGAGTAAGAGTTCCTGTTAATGTGTAGAAATAACGATTGAGATAATATAATGCAAATTCAGTCACCTGAAATAACTTGTTCATGTATAAACTATATTTTTTGGATCCTCTTCTATGAACAAAAGTGCGAAATGATATAATTTCTCATACTTTTTATTTGACATGTTGTTGGTTTCTTAGAAATTCATTAACTTTATTTATTTGCATGTTATTTTATTTTCAGATTATGATATTGTAAGTCCTGATGTATTTGTTATCACAATAATCACATCCAAAGATAAGTGGAACCTACTCAGATTCTGAAATATAATATATATGTGGTGCCGGATACAAATAATCACATCCAAAGATAAGTAAACCAAGATCATTAAGGAGGTGATACCGCACCATGTATAAACATAGCTTTGTGGCAACTAAAAGTGTGACGCTTGAGAAATGTAAACCTACAATCCATTGTTCCACAATTGGATTACAAATTGCGGGCAAGTGATTCAGGCGCGGTGGGATCGGAAAGGCGTTTCTTCTACTACCACTATAAGTTCCTTGCTTTCGACCCCAATCTCGACCTGCCTTTATTAAAGGTGAGTGCGGACGAGTGTAGACTGGTTTTAACAAAAATTCAAACCAACTCAGTTATAGCGGGTGATTATAACTATAACCTGCGACGGATGGAATATTTTTTCAATCCGCAACGATTCGGGTGATAAAAATGGCGGGCGGGTAGCGGACGGATTGGCGAGTGAATATAGTTAAAAAAAGATTTAGTTAAAACATGCAACTTTTGTAGAAGTAGATGAACAAGAAAAAAAAAATTAACAACAAAGAGTATGTTCTGAACAAAGAGGATAATAATTCTTTTGAAGTAGTTTCCCTTCTTTACTTAATACAAAAAAAATTACGGTGTGAATGAATTGTTGACCCGAGAGGTGGCAACTAACGTTATTTTACTTGAATACATATTATAATATGAGAATAACGAAAGTCGAGTACAAAAATGAAGATGATATATTGCTTATAGAGAAGAGATATAGCTCACTTAAACTATACATATATACTTAATGACATACACAAAGAGACAATTTCTCCAACCAGTGAGTATACTTATTAATAAATTTACAAATATATACCTACATAAAAATGGTGGGTGGGTGACGGGTTGCACAAATCCAACCCACCAGTGACGGGTGAACTTTTTTTTAACCCACCACACATTTTGTAAAAAAAAATTAATTGACGGGTGTGGATGAAAGGTGGACGGTTTGTGTGGGTGGGTCGGACGGGTGGGTATTTTGCACACCCCTAGCTTTCATTATGAGAAACGAGCACGAACTCTTCATTCATTCAACTAACATCATGATTTTTCAATGTCTCTACACCCTATGTTCACAAGGAACAATTGACAAGAAATTTAAGGCGTGGTTCACGGATATAAATTTGGGAACTCCAAGCACTAAATAGCATATGTACTAGTTATACCCTCCACCCTATATTCCATAAAATAAGTAGCAAGCAATTTAAGTTACGTTCATATGACCTAGCGGAATACTTTCAATCAACCCACATCTCCTTTAACCCACCATTATATTCAAATTTGTCATTAACAGTTTGAAACTCAAAAAAATATTTAGAAGATGAATTAAATTAACTGATAAACTAGTTAATTATTAAATATGATATGCAAAATTAGATCAACTAGTTTATTTTAAATCGGCCAACTTATTAGCAACAAGCTACGTGTTCATGTGATAATTTTATTATGAAAATAAACTTATAATAAACAAACCAAAGTATCAACCATCCGATTGCTATCTTGTAGGTGAAATTAAGAAGCCATTCTCCTCCACATGCAAGAGGAGTAGAGGACGATGTAACCGTTAGTATGTCAGTATGTGGTTCGAAAAATATGGATGTATAGCCGAGGAATAAAAATAAATTACAGTGTCTATGTAAAATAATTTTACTGCTAGTTGCAACTTCACTCGGTAGTTATGGAGTATGGACGTATATATAGTGATCTTTGACTATATATCTCAGATTTACTCTGTGTAGTTTACATGAATTTATTATATTTGGAGCAAGTAAATTAATTTGGGTGATGATTTTTATGGTGTAAATACTCCTTCAGCTCGATCTCAACCCGATATTTTTCAGTTAATAATTACTAATTTTAAGTTGTCTCGAATTACACTAAACAACAATTGGTAAATATTTTAAAAACCTGTATGATAGATTTTACTTTTGCTATACACATTTTCCGCAATAGCTTATTTTCTATCTTTTATCGAAACCACACAATTTTGAAGCAATATCAATCATGGGCGGAGAAGCTGTTCTTGGAGCTGCTGTCAAAGGTTTGCTGAAAAATCTGCTCTCGGTATCGTTTGATGAGATTAAGCTCGTATTCGGTTGCAAAAAGGAGATAACAAAGCTGCAAGACTCACTAGACATGGTTCAAAAGTATATATCCGATGCTGAGAAGAAGGAGACCAATGAGGAAGCTGTCAAGAAATGGTTGCAGCAGCTGGAAGACGTGGCTTTCGAGGCAGATGCCATCCTGGACGAGTTCAACTACCAACTTCTACGTCAGAAAGTGGATAACGAAAAAAAGGTACTTTTGTGTTTTGCTTCATCTGAGCTTCATCCGTTCTCTATTCAGGAACTCTGTTTTTGGATTCAATATGGCTTTTAAGATCAAAGATCTTAATGAGAAGTTGGAGAAAATAAACAAAGATGCTGGGAGTTATGGCCTCCAGAGGGCTCTTGCAAGTGCAGGTCAGGCTAGTACTGCTGCTGCACATGTGATAACCGATTCATTGAAAGTCGAGCCAAATCTTGTGGGAAGGGAAAATGTTGCCGAAAATATTGTTGACAGGCTAGTTAAGGCCTCACCTGTTGAGAAATTGCATGTGATTCCAATTTTTCCCATGGGATTGGGTGGGCTGGGGAAAACCACATTAGCCCGGAGCGTGTATTATCATGAGAGGATAGGAGCTCCTTTTGAAAAGAAAATTTGGGTGTGTGCTCCTATTGATTTGACGCAGAGACGTTATTTAAGATGATGCTTGCATCATTAACTGAAGAACAGAGTGTTCAAAATTTTGTAACAAAAGAAGCTGTGTTGATAAAGATTCAGAAACTTTTGGACAAAAAGAGGTATCTCCTTGTCCTCGATGATATCAGGAACGAAGATTTCAATGAGTGGGATGATTTTATTGGTTCGTTGTCAGGGGTTTCTTTTGGGAGTGGAAATGGCATTGTTGTGACCACAAGTAACGAGGTCATTGCGTCAAAGGTGAAAACTGGTGGCTCCTTGCCTGATGATGATTGTTGGTCCATATTGAAAGCAAAAGCTTTATCAGGAGTACGTAATCCAGAGGATTATGAAGAAGCCGGGAGATGCATAGCGCAAAAGTGCGGTGGATTACCACTTGCAGCCAATGTAATTGGAGGCTTGCTATGTGGTAAAACCGAAAATAGTGGCTTGACCTCTTAGAGAGTAAAAGTTTGGACTTTGGGCAAAGTGAGAATCATGTTTTCCAGATTTTGAAGTTAGCTATGATCGATTGCCCTCCCCATCTCGTAAAAGATGCTTCGCATATTTGTCTGCTTTCCCTCAACATTCTGTAATATTCAGGAAAAAGATCATACAGCTTTGGATGGCAGAAGGACTTCTTCAAGATGATCAAAGTCAAGGAAATTATATGGAAGTTGTAAGGCATGGATATTTTGAGCATCTCGTGCAGAGTTCTTTACTACAAGACGTCGAGAGAGATGTTTTTGGCAATATCACTGGTTGTCGGATGCACAGTCTTGTGCATGATTTAGCATGCTCAATCTCTGGAACTAGAAGTCTTCATCAATCGAATAGGCTATCAAATGATATGCAACATGTTCGATATCTTGCACAAATTTTCGCCGATCCAGAATCCATCTCAAAAGAACGAGAGCAATGTCTTTGAGGTCCGTCTTCTTTACTGGTATAGTTGCAAATAAGTTGTCAGATTTCAGTTGTTTGCATACTTTAACACTTGCAAATCCTACTCTTGAAGAGCTGCCAGATGATATTGAGAACCTAATTCATTTGAGGTTTCTTGACATCTTTGAAACAAGTATCGAAAAATTGCCAAATTCAAACCTTGGAACTGTACAAAGTAGTTAATAAGGATGGCTGCAGAATTGGTGAGCTTAAGAACTTGGAAAATCTCGGAGGAGAATTGGAAATTCAACATCTAGAAAGGGTGAAGGATCAGGCAGAGGCTGAACATGCTGATTTGTTTGGTAAACGAAAGTTATACAGCTTGGTTTTAAGATGGAATCATGAAAGACGCAATATTGCCAATGATGAGAATGCCAGTGATGAGAATGCGGATGATGAGAATACTGATGATGAGAATGCCGATGATGAGAATGCCGATGATGAGAATGTGTTGGAAGGGCTCCAACCTCAACCACGCTTGAAGTCGTTAGAAATTAATGGATATGAAGGCCAGAACTTCCCATTGTGGACTATGGAGATGAAGGTACGCCGCAATGACATTCACAGCTGGGTAAAGCTTTGGAGTTTGATAAGCGTAAAGCTTGTAGATTGCCGAAGATGTGAAGAGATTCCAACGCTGGGACACCTCCCACACCTCTAAGTTTCTGGAGTTGAGAAGCATGCTTAATGTACAAACCAAGGCCTTTCGTTCTATGGTTATGAAACTAGCAGCAACACATCACCAATTTCAACCAATGTCAAATTCCCAGCACTTTAAGAGCTGAAAGTGGTGGACATGCCGCACTTGACAGATTGGGTGGACGCAGAGGGAAACAGAGATATATTTCCGTGCCTTTCATACATAGAAATTATATGGTGTGAACAGTTGAAGAGCGTGCCATGCCGTTTTCCATGCCTTGAAGAATTATATTTGGAGAGATTGAGTGGAGATTTCCGTTGTCAAATGTATGCGGCAACACAAACTCTCTCGAGAAACTCGACATCAAGCAATTGCCCGGATTGATTCATCTTCCAGAAGAGCTCTTCAAGCAAAATGAAGATTTGTGGTATTTGGGGATCAAAAGTTGTCCCAGTTTGACCCGTCTTGTTCCGTCGTTGCTATGTGGGGGAGAATCATTTTGAGAATTGCATATAGATGATTGTGAAAGGTTGAGTGAATTGCCGGATGATCTACGGACTGATTGGTATAGAATTTGAGTGGTCTTTTTCAATTGAAATTGAATTTTTTTGTACAAAATATTCAATTTGAATGGGGCAATGACCACTCCAGCGGTATAACAAAAAGGTCCCTGGACACCCTTCACTCTCTGGAAAGATTGTATATATACAAATGCCCAAAACTGAAGTCAATTCCAACGGTGAGAGAAGGATCATGAGGTCTAATTTCACTCTATAAATTGAAAATTGAAGGGTTCGACGAGCTGAGTGATTTGGCAAGTGAATTACTGGAGACATGAGCATCTATTCTCTCTTATTTACACTTGTATAATTTGGATAATTTGGAGACTTCCTCGTTCGTGTCTGCTATATTTGGATCTTTTTTATCTTCCCAAATTGGTTACTATTCCCGCGGAGGCTAGTAGAAACTTGAGGAAATTGACAATTGGTGGGTATTCGGATTCAATGAATCAAGTTTCATTTACTCACAATCTCAACCGATTACTTCATCATCAGCACCATCCTGAAGATTTATGTTTATATGGGAAAGATGATTATTGTGACACGCTGTCGGCCGTTGATACTCAGCATCTCACTAATCTAAGATGGCTAACAATAGATGGATTCGGTATTGCGACATTGCCTGAATGAATTGGGAATTTTTCTTCTCTGCAACAATTACACATCTTGAATTGCAAAAGGCTAAAGCACATGCCATCTAAGGAGGCCATGCAACACCTCACCAAATTATCTGAATTACAAATAGACGATTGTCCATTGATGAAGAAGATTTGATTCCGAGTGGGCCAAGTATCCCATATACAAAAAGTCAAAATAGATAATCGACCCTTCACCAAAACAAATCGTAAGTATTTATTTTTAACCCTTTTTTAATTTTTATTTTGACGTAATTTTAATAAGTCTTAGTTAATTTATTTATTTATCACTTTCCCCTATTTCAGTATTTATTTTTGAACAATTACACATTACTAATATCATTCCTTAAATCTTTTCTATATTTTAGTGATATATTAAAGAATTCTATAAATTAATACCTATATATTAATTCCAGATATACTCTATTACTAAATACTAAATATAATATTTTATATTTAATAATAAAAAATAATGTACAATTAACTAATTAAATCCCGTTTAAATTTAGTTACATTAGAGTAGAGTAATATTGGAGCAACATTAACACAATAATCAAGCATCACTAGATTATTTTGTTCCTTAAAATAATCAAACATCATTTATAACATTATATTACAAATATTATCAAATAAGAAACAAACATCACATTAGTAGTGTAAGCATCATTCAACATTACAAACATCATAATACAATTATATCAAATACGTAACAAAAATTGTATTAGTATTGTAATCATCATTTAACAAGCATCATTTAACATTGGACTACAAGCATCATATGATACAATTATGAAAAATAAAACAAACATTCTATTAGTAAAAAATATAATTGATGATGAAAGTTGACAGATGGTTAATTATTATAATGATGATTTTTGTATAAATTAACATATGATCGTTTAATTTGATTCAACTGACATCTGAACATATTTTGATTTAATTTTATATAAATAAGAGATTGATTTTATCTTCAAATTTACTAACACTAATAAAATAATTAATTTATCACCAATTTATAAGAAGTTTATTTTAATGTACGTAACACCAAATAATAATTTTCAAAGTTACATTTATTTGTACTTATTGCGAAATTACATTTTTATTCCTAAATTTAAAACTTACAATTAGCTAAAATCACAGTTCTTACTATTTCAAAAGCCTCAATAGCTACTTAATAGTATATTACTTTTGCCTTGATCTCTTGTTTGCTGAGAATGTCAGTCTTGTCTTGCAGATATGGTTGTCTAAGATGGAAAATGGCAGATAGTTATATCCCCTTCCTGCTCAAATCAGTTATGTCCACTCAATGAAGGGAGACGGTATGTTATCGGTTCCATCATTAAACGGAATTACGGAACTTAAATAAAAATTTGTTGAAATGTTCAGAGTTTGTTGAAAATGTTCGCTATATAAGGGGAGAATTGCAAAATTGGTCCTCTAAGTGACCGTCCAGTTCGAATACGGTCCTTTTTTTCGCGTCCTATGCTGACTGGATTCGTGACATGGACGTTTTGTGATTTTGGTCCTTTGCTGAGTCGGAGACGGTGGTGGGCGGATCTGGGAGGAAGAAGAAGGGCTCGGTGGTGGCGGATGGTGGTCGTTTCCGGTTAACTGCAGTTCCACCCGCCGCCCCCCACCACCACGGAGCCCTTCTTCTTCCTCTCTCCGCGGCGCCACCACCACCACTTGCCTCCGAATCTACCATCACCACCACTGTCCTCGCCTCACCACCACCACCACCACAGTCGTCCACCTCACCACCACCAAACGTCCACCACCATAGTCCTCCGCCTCACCACCGGTAATCGAGAGAAATAAGGAGATGAAGAAGAGAAGCCGTGAAGAACTTGGAGACTGAAATCGATTTGAAT
>JAYMSP010004554.1:0-15875 GCA_036897095.1 Plantago elongata
GGCTCGTAAATAAAATCCGAAAAAATGGAAAATCGGTTCTCGGGCGATATTTAAGTCGAACTCAAGCCGTATAAAAATTAAAATAAATATTTTTATTTTATTATTTTTATTATTATTTTATTAATATAATACCAATTATTAATTTAACGGTGAATACGTTCGGCGTTAAATTTCTAATTCGATTCCATATAACTAATCAATATTTTTGCCCGTGCAAAATAATAATATTAATATTAATTTTCGGATACGCAGTAAAATTTGCGGTTTTTACAGTCCATTTGATGACATGATGATGTTGATGATAAAAATGAGCTCATGGACCATAAGTCCTTTGATTAACGAATTCGAAATACGTATGATATCGTTGCATTATCGAGTCAAAATTCATATGCATTTCATAATATGTTTATTCTTGCATAGTTTGCATTATTTATTTATTTTCTAGAATCATTTGTTATTATGTTGTATACTCATATTATTATTCTTATATTGTGAATTCTATCTCTCATGCACAACCCTCAGGTTGTGCACATGAATAAAGACTGGTTTGAATTACAAGTCATATTATTTGAAATGTTCAGCAAGGATTGGATAAGTAAAATTCTCAATACTCATGCAGAGTAGTATTGGTTATACCAATAATTAGGGCTGCGCAACGGACGGATACGGATCAATCCGCATCCGTTTGACCGGACCGGATATCCGGTCAAACGGATGGAAAAATAATCCATCCGTTATCCAATCCATTCCGAGCGGATTGAATACGGATAAATTCGCCGGATAATAGATAAATCCAGCGGATATCCATATCCAGTAAATTTAAAGAAAAAGAAAAGAAAAGAAAAAGAGAGCAAGAAAGAAGAAGAAGAAATAATAAAATCCCCAAATCATCTTCTTCTTCCCCACGCCTGCTCCAATTCACCGATGGAAATATGTCACCGCTGGCGCCGCCTCCTTTAGCTCTCTGCCGCCGCCACCTCCAGAAGCTCTATCCGCCTCTGCCGCACCTCCTCGTCGCGCCTCCTCTGCAGCCCGCTGACAAATGGAGAAGAAGAAGGCGACGGTGCATATGATTGGACTGGTTTAAAACCTTCGTCATTCAATTCGTCAATGTCCGATGAGGAAACATCGTCGTCGTTGATGTCGTTGGCTTCGTTGTCACCGTGGATCTGTCGGTCGTATTGGGTGAAGAAGTGGTGGCGGACCATGGCGGTTTGCAGAGACGTGGTGGTGACGAGGCGGCGTGGATCTGATCGCCATGAAGAAGGGCTTAGTTTGGGTGGCTGGTCTAGATTTGTATTGGATCCAACCCAAAATGTTCTTTACATAATAACCTAGTTTTGAACGGATAAACAGATATCCTGCAGATTTATCCGTTTTATCCGTTCAAAACGGATGGAGGAAAACCCCATCCGCGATCCGATCCGTTTCTTAATTGATCGATCCAATCCGGTCCGTTTTAACGGATAAACGGACCGTATTTGCGGATCCGGATGAAATGAGCAGCCCTACCAATAATAGTTCAACCTGTAGTTTGAGGATGTAAAGAATATTTTCAAAGATGACCTTGAGATTGACACGATCCAGATGTACCTTAATTATTTCTCAAGTACGAATTAATATTCTTGAAGGTTAAGTTATCAAGAAGTTTACAATTAATTACTATACCCCATGAAGAAGGTATGTATTTTGTCACATGGAGATGAAAATTGTAAAGCAATAAGTAGATTTGTGCATTCGAAGAACAATTGTTGCACTCTTTTTCCCTTGCTAGGTTTTTATCCCATTGGATTTTTCCTATTAAGGTTTTTAACGAGGCAACATTTTAAGCGTATATATGGTTATCTCCATATCTCCATGATTATGACATATTTGGTAAAAGCAAGGTTTTATAACTTGGTAGTTATCTTTACCGTTAAAAATGTGATGGAGATTTAGAACTCATTTCCTTGTGACAAGATCTTTTGCAAAGTTTTCAAAGTGAACACTATATTCTATTGAAGAAAAAGGCTCGAGACGTTCTTCTCATAAAGATAAATATACATATGGACAATTTCTGTGTTCTTATTCTAACCATGCAGAAAGATAAGGACATGTGTGACGAACAATATGGAGGGACATTTATTGCATGTTGAAGTTTGCATTGAAGAAGTATTCAACTATAGTGTTGATGATGTCGCTGAATAAATTGTCCAAAAGACAATATGAATATGATGGATAATTGAAATGATGCACTCATGAGGGGGAGCAAATATGCACTGTCACTCTTTTCCTTGACTAAGGTTTTTTCCATGGATTTTTTTAGCACGAATTTTAACGAGGCAGTATTACCATAGAGTATTTCATGTTATTAAGGGTGATGTACTCTTTTTCCTTCACTAGACTTTTACCCACTTGGTTTTTGCTAGTAAGGTTTTAACGAGGCACATTCTCAAGTCAATGGACATTCAAGGGGTAGTGTTATGTAATAATATGATGATAATGAATGTCTATTTACCTCCACCATGTGCCCCTATTGATTATGGATTAATTGGCACAATTGATACCATTTGTAATTCTTGTAAGTTACAAGAGCAATTGATCAACCCACTAATTGTATACTTGTAAGATTAAATCTATTTCTAGTAGTTTATATAAATAGTGGCTCTTGTATACACTTGGATGACTTGTTGTGAAGTTGAATGAAATGTTCTTCTCCTCTCTTATCTACATGCTTATTGTTATCCTTTCTTTAGTATCATAGTAATGATATAATTTGTAATATAACTAAGACTGATTGGAAATTAATTTAAATTAAAATAAATTCAATTTAAATTGACGTTTTCCAATTCGAATTGCATCCAAAATAGATACTTAAATTTTTAGTATGTACACATAAATTGAGTCTTTTAAAAGTCGTTTGAGTACTACCGTCGCCATAAGAGTGAGACTGGTGCAAGTTATTACACGCCTGAACAAAGAGAGCGAATAATAATTTGGTCACTAAACAAATAGTGTAGTCTCTCATGAACACTAACAATTGAATTGCAAATTTATTGGAATCAATCAAATCAATGAAGAAAGACAAAGGAATCGCAATCGATACCTTCACCACTGCAAAAGAAGATGAAGAAGAAGAAGAAGAAACCAAACGCTACTACGCACATCAACAATCCTTCTCCACTCGCAACGCTTCTTCCAAATACGATTTCGTCAAGGTCATCTCCTCTCCTCTGCTCATCTTCGATTTCTCTTCTCTAACAACTAAACCTAATTTCGCAATTGTCTCTCTCTGCAGGTCAAAGTTTGGCTCGGCGATAATGCCGATCATTACTACGTGCTTTCTCGCTTTCTGCTTAGCAGAATGCTAACTGTCACTAAGGTCCTTGTTTTTCATTTGTTTTTGTGTTTTGTTATTGAGTGATTCAATGCTGACTGTGACTTTATTTATTGTAGATTCCGAATCATGTGGCTATTAAGATTGCTTTGGACCTTAAGAAGCTGCTTATTGATAACAGTCTTCTCGATGTGTATGCTTCCGTTACTGTTTCCGCTTATTGTTTGTTTAGTTTAATTGTGATTTGCGAGGTGTTGTTTGATTTTCATTTTGATTGTTTCGCAGCTCACAGTCGGATCTTGAAGCTAATTTGTTCAAGGTGTGCTTTCTTTTGCTGTCCTTGAGTATTTTTAGTTAGGAAAGTTGATAGATTTCTTTGAATTTTCGATACATTTGTTTGGTAATGTGTGAGTGAGGCGTGATGGTGTAAATGCATAAATGAGTTGGTAAGAAATGCTCAAGTTTGGTTAGAATTCTGCAAAAACCTTCGTTAACATGTGTTTCAAGATTAAGGTACCTGGCTGTCTTGTTTATTGGATAGAAAAGTCTGGTTGTTACCTAAATCTGTTCACGATGTTCAGTCCGATCTGTTAGTTAATGGATCAATCACTCAACTGGATTGGGATTTAATGTATAATTTTTTCTGTTTGATTTACGTTCAGCTTGAACTGCGGTTATATATATCTTAATAAGTATAATATGGATACACAAAGTTGGGCTTTTTTTCGATCATGCATTATGATACCGAGGTTTATAGAATGTGTATCATGTATGGAAATACACTTTCTGTTTGCTATGTCTGTCTCCTGTCTTTACTATTTTTGGTTTGAAAAGTTTTTTAAATGCTTTCCTTACTCCTGTAGCTCATGGAACGGCGAGGTTACGGACAAGAGTATATCAACAGATATAAAATGATGACAAGGTCAGTTACATTTCATTCTTCTTTTATTATTGATTTGAGATGAGTGTTGTTCAATCTGATATTTGAAAGCTTACAGCCTGCATGTCTCTCATTCTCATGGTGTGTGTCATAACTCTTGGTTTTTGTTTCACGGTTGAGATAAGAGGTTAATATAATTCTGTATATTAATACAACTAATCTTATGTGTGTGTGTGTGTGTATTTTTATTTCGTTTCAATTTTATTTGTTCTTAGGTTTCATCATCAAAGAGTTCCACTAGTTATTCTTGTCTGTGGTACTGCATGTGTTGGAAAGTCTACTATAGCTACCCAGCTTGCCCAAAGACTAAACCTCCCAAATGTTCTGCAGGTAACCCTCGACTGTATACAATTTTTGCCTGCATCTTTTTCCGTACACCAAGAAAAAATACATAAATCTTTCATATCCTGTACTGATAGACTGTACATTTTTTTGATAACTCAGACAGATATGGTGTACGAATTGTTGAGGACAGCAACAGAGTAGGTGACTCTTTGACACATCTATGTAGTAGAGATTCTCGTGAAAAGATACTGGATTTTTTTTTTCATTTGATTATCTGAGAATCTCTGAATATATGTATCATCACATACTTATATGGTGGTATATGATGCTTGAGTATGTGCAGTATGTGCTCTTGCTATTATACTCTTCCATGCCCCATCTACCCACCCCCAATTTTTTAAAAAGTTTTTAGTATTATGGTAAATATTTGGTTGCAGTTCCTTTGATAGTTGTAGATTTTACAGAAATCTCTTGCATCCACATGCATTTTGAATGTTCATCTATTGAAGAATTGTGTGAAATGCTTCACTCTATTGAAAATCTAATGCATGCATAATTTATCTCAGTGCACCGTTAAAATCTTCTCCTGTATGGACAAGAGATTTCAGCTCCTCTGAGGAATTAATAACAGAATTTTGTAGAGAGTGCCGGATTGTTCGTAAAGGTATAAAACAAGGTCTATATGTACCAACCTATGTGTTTGTAGGATTTCATGGGCCTAATTACTTGGTACGTCATTAAGGTTTGGCTGGTGATCTGAAGAAAGCAATGAAGGACGGAAAACCAATTATAATCGAGGTAACTTCGCCCTGCTGAATCACAACGCGTGTTGTTGTTTGTTAAACTTTATATTGTAGGTCACTTGTTTGTTATTTGGATCTTCAGAGAGAATATCTAAGTGTAAAATATAGAGACTTATGAATAATTTTTCTAATACAGAAGGGAAGGGATGAAAACTAAATATGAACAATGACTTTCCATCAAGCATAGAGAATTCAAATGCTTATTTGCTTTAGTCTGATCAAAAGAGTTCGTCATACCTACTGGCTATGCTCACAAATCACAAGAAGAAACCATAGCATAAATTTTAATGCTTTGGCTTTCATAAATGGAATGGTTCATATTAAATATTAATGCCCTTAAGACTATTTTATGTTTTGTGTAAAAAAAGGGGGTTGGGTTCAATTTTCTCCAAGTGTGACAGGGCTCTACTTTTGAATTGTACCAATTTTTCATTTTGCTCAGTGCTAAGGTCGCTCAAGGTGATTTCTGTTGCTCATGAATATCCCTCACAATCTTATAGTGCCTGAGGAAATTCAAAAGATTTGATGTTTTCGAAGCCAATTAGCTGTCCTGTTTCTCTTTTTTTTTTAACCTGAACTTATTGCAATGGACATACAATGCTATGCAATAATTTTTTGTTTTCTATTCTGGTATTTAAGCTCCTAAGAAAATTCAGGGAATGCATTTGGATCCGAGTATCTATTTGATGGATGATGAAAATAAAACATCAACCCCCGTCGCTCCAAAAGATGAAGAGAAGTCTCTGGGGGGAAATAAAAAGGAAAGATCAGCTGGGAATTGTGAACCTGCTCCGTCAAGTTATCAGGATGATAGCAATTCCTGTACTCAGATAGCCACATCAGTTGAAGCATCTGATGAGATTACAGGTGCTCTAAAAGCCACGGACATTAATGGCAGTTTACCGGATGATAAAGGTGTGCTTTTTTCTTTTTCTCTCTTTCCTCGTTGCAGTAATAAACTGAATTAATTCGTATCATTCCAGTGTTTGCTTTTGTTTTCATATTATTGCTGTTATTGTTGTTGTTATAATCATGTATTACAATCTCGTTTCGAATGCTCATTTCGGATTTTCAAATTCCCGAGATGTTTCGATATTTCTCGGAAAAGTTTCGAAAGGTCATCAAAATATAATAAATTACATTTAATAAATACATCTATTGTGTCATGGGCAATTGGACATCAGCCAGACATGCAACTTTGACTGGTTCATAAAAATTCACAAATTTAATTGTTAGCATATAAGAAGTCATAATCAGTGAAAAAAAAAAACAATAGAAAAGTAACTCCAAAACTAAGCAATACTTATCCAGTACTAATTTTCAATACACAAGCACAAGTACTTATCTACAACCAAATTTCATTGTCATAAACTTCTCTCCATCAGTCCATCTCCAAATGAGACCAGTGAGCAGTATCTAAGCTGGAATAATACCAGCAATTAGCAACTCTCTGTTCCTCTAAAAGCAATCAGATAACTTTTCTGACTTCTTGTTTATCAAGCTGGGGAATTGCGTGATTAGACAGAGAACTAGATGTAGCATTTGTTCTTCCAGTGCACCCAATAATTTTGCAACGAAGCACAAAGAGCTGGGCTCATATTCCCGGTTCATACCCTTCTTTTCCTTGTTTTTATTGCTTAAATTTGGGAGAATTTAAGAGATTAGGTATTGAGGATTCTTCAGAGAGATTTGCTTTCCCAATTCAGATATTTACATCGATTTTTTCTGGCAAAGTCCCAAATCCGAATCGGAAAACGAAAACCTTACATTTTTCGATAGCGTCGGCCGAAAATTCCGAGATGGAACAAGATCTCTCCGGAACTGGACTAGAGCGGCACTCCATCGATGATTTTTGTTGGCGTCTGAAGAAAACGAGAAATTTCGTGCTTTTCGTACGGAACGAAACGAGATTTAGTTCCTTGGTTATAATTATTATTGTTGTTATAATAATAATTATTATTTTTATCTCTTAAAATTCCTCACAGGTGAAGTGGTAAAAGATTCCAACCCAGTTGAAAGTTCTGTTGGTAAAAAAGAGAAGTCTGGTCCCGAACCAATCATTATTCCTATAGTCTTACAGATGGCTGAGTTTGATCACAAGGTTGGTTGTATACTTGCTTTATTATTGATTTTCCTTCGTGGGTGAAATGGAAAGCTTAAGTATCTGTAGCAAAAATATTTACATAACGGCATAATATTCTGGAATATACTATCAAATCAATTCTGAAACTGTGACTACCATGATTCAGTATTTTTTGCCTACTTTGTTTCTTATGAAACGATCATAGAATCTATGTAAGAAGTAAGTACATGAGCAAATTATAAGAAAACTTTTGGGTTCAAGAGAACCGAGTGAAATCTGGTTAATGAAGGGTAGTTTGTAATGGAACATAATGTCATGCGGAAGCCATCCAGAATTAAGTCATTTTGACAACTGAAACTGCTGAAGATTTGAAGATACTGAAGGCAGAAAGGCAGGGGAGATCATTGTGATTTGAGTTCTAGCTGCTTTTCTTTTTTTCTTTCAATTTTTTTTTAATAATAGTATTATTGAAGATAGAGGAAGGAAATTCACAGGGATTTATATGAACTCGTGTACAACTCTATATCTTTACTACTAAAAAACCATAAAATAGGTGATAGTATCATACAGACAGTTATCTAAAGGAGTACTATATTTCCTAGGATACAAAGTCATGTGCATAGGTTCCTTTTGGTTGAAGGTAATTCATTTTTTTTGGTAGGAAGCTGGGCTTTGCTAGGTTGCTTGGATTGGTCTGGACTGTTTGAAGTCGACTATTAATTGTAATACATTGTTTTGGACTAGTGAAAGTTTTTTAGGAGTTCCAAAAAAAAAACCCATAAAACAACAAAGACAGACTACTACTATTAGAATCCATAAGACCAAATTAGCTATGTAGCTTGACATTTCAACATTCTGATGAAGACTTGCATGGTAAAGATATCTTTACTACTATTAGACCATGAAACAACAATGAGTAGTACTACTAGAATCCACGACAAGATAAACTAAGTGACTTGAGTACAAGTTGCTTGCTATCTCTTGGATACTTTTATCTCTTCAGTTTTTTTGTTAAAAAAGAATTGTTGAATCTTTACAGGCTTTGCTAGAGGAGTGGATAGCTACTCATACCAGTGAAAAATTTCCAATACAGGTATGAAGAATGTACTCAAGCTCAAGTCTTCTTTTCCACATGAAAACTTCACGATGATTACTCCCGAATATAGTTATGAGGCTTATGACAAATGCTAAGTCCATTTAGTTTCTGTTATCATGCTCCTTTGTAATAATTACATGGATTTACTCCATTACATTTTCTCATACTGCAGTTAATATTTAAAATTAGTCCCGGCAGTGGAGAATTAGAGTCTCTGACCCTTCAAGTAATTCTGTGTTACACATTGTCTTTTTGTAGTTTGGATAGAATATGGATCTACCTCGTGTATGTGCAACAGGTATTACCGTATCAAGCTGATGTAATTAACTTAACTAAGATCTAGTATTAACTTAACTCCAAAATTTGCAGTAAAATAGCATTCTGTGGAGAGGTTTATCTGGTGATAACTATATTAGGTCTATGATTATTAAGTATAGTCATACACGACCATTTTAAATTGCATATTTTAAACTAAGTGATACATAATTTCGCATAATTGTTTGTTCCAATCTGTCAGCAGTTAACAACATACTATTTCAACTTATTGAATGGGTTGCATCTGTCCTGGATAAACATTGACGATGGACATTGATTTACAGGACAAAGATAAGCTGATTAGCAATTTAAAAACCCTCCAGGACTATCTCTGTTCATTCACTTCACAGGTATTTCTTTCTAAAGAACTTCTGCTTAAATATAGAAGGGTGATTATATTTCATGAGACATATTTTCTCTATTTGAGTTTGTGGAAGCTTCATGTCTACTAGCCTTTAAGGATACTAGAGCTCCCATTTGCAGTTTTATTATTCCACAATACTTTTTTAATGACAATTACTGACGAATGGTGTTTATCTTGATCAATTTACAAGCAATGATCTATGTATCCATTTCTACATACGGAAAGGCACCGGACAGTGAAACATCAACTCACCTTTGTCCATCCCCGGTGTTAACACTAGCAGCTTTAATAATCAAATTTGGTTGCTTTTGGAATTGTACCGTGATCCAGTGTGTTTGTAATTTATATCACTATATTTACCTGTAGAGTGAAAAGGGGAAATCACGGGTATCATTGTGTTTATAAACTGACAAACATGATTATATGTTTCATTGCATGTGGAGGAAGCATATAGTGTTCTCTCAGATACTCAGGTTTTGTATCTAACAATTTGAGCAGGGTGTAGCAGTTGTTAATATATCAGCCACAACCTTCCCACAAACACTGGATTGGCTTCATAATTATCTGCTTCAGGTAAATGGCAAAAAGTATATTATACCAGTTATATGCTTGTCAATTTTTCATTAATTTTTGCCTGAAATTAGTTTATACTAAGGTTTGGAAAACCGAGGCTTACTTATTTCCTTACATGTGACATATCCTTACAAGAGAAAAGAGAATTAGGTAAATGGATGAGCACTTCTGCTGCATCTAGAAATATATGAACCTCTCTCGGGTTGAGCATTGCTAAGTAGTGACCTATGAAGCCATTATGAACCCAAAGGAAGTTGCCAGTAAGATCATGAAGCCAAAAATCAACAATATATAGGTGCCATAGGGAGAAGTCGCACTTAATTGTTTATTCTTTAACCTGTAAAAATGCTGCATAGAATTGTTACACACACAGCTAAAAAGCCTCCTTTTAAATGTGCTATATTATTTGGCATACTCTCTTCCTAGTCAAGGTATGATCACTTCAAATGTTTTCTCATTATTCATTTCCTCAGTGTATTGAACATGGGACATCATCTGTTACCATGGGGACGGACAGTCAAGCAGTTAAAATTTAGGTCATTGAAGAATCTTCTGATCCGAGGTATTCCCTACACAACTCTTCTTGCAAAATTATGCATCTTATCTTCTGTCATTAGCACGTTGATCATATAAGATAAACCTGTAGGATATAGTTTGTACTTTGTATACAGACTATAAAGAGTATATAACTTGCCCGAGAATACATGAAGCTGTAGTGGATTGAATAAAAAGTGGTGTACAAACTATATCTCGGTTATGTGGGTGGGACAATTATAAGATTATATTTCACCTATAGATTTATTACTACGCCTAGTATCATATCTGAGGTAAAAGTACATGTTGTGGGCTGCATTTAGGAGTTAGTATTTCCTTTGTCATTCTGAGATTCAATTCCGGACTCCGTATTCTTTTTTAACCTTAATTTAAATGATCTTGATAGCAGAAGTGTTGAAGTTGCAATTATGGGTATTCAATTCCGCAATTCCTTGTGAACTGTCAAATTTTAGCATGCCAAATGCTTTGAGATTTTGATGATTGGAAGGAAGTCTCGAAGAATAATTGTGCTTATCCATTCCGACCAACTTGTCGTGCCAAAATTAGGAGTAGCTGCTGCTTCTCAAATGATGTTGTATTATACTAGGTAACTTGCTGCCGCATCACTGAATAATAAATTGATGCGATATAAGTTTATGAACAATGATTATTCATTCTTTTTTTTTTCTTTAATAAGTCCCAGTATAAGTTTGTAATTTAATAAATTTCTAGCCAATATTTTTCTTAGATAAGTTTCTTCCTGCTATTTTTTTCTTGAATAAAATTGATGATATACACCTTTTCAATGTTAAATACAGTATCGAAATTACTGCACTTAATTTCTGAAAATGTGGAGATTGGAAGGATCTCATCTAAATTAAAGCATAGGCATATATGATTGTAACATGGGCGTAAAATTCGATTTACGGGTATGGAAAAACTATATAAAGAATTATCGAAAACGTATAATAGTGATTCAAAGAGAATTTCAAACTAAATGATGAAGTATTACATTATTCGAGAATAAAAATATATAGTACAAAATATTATCATGATTGTACTTGTACGAAAAAAAAAAATAATAATAAGTTGTCCCTAGAGAAAGAGGAGGAGGTAAGTCAATGTTAAATTTATCTATATATTATCAATGTAGTTAACTAAGATGCAAGTGATACGTAATAATAAATTTAAAGTTACCTCAGAGTTTATTAAAAAGGATCTCCTTGTATACACATTCGTTGTAGTATTATATGTGGTTCCCTTGCCATCACATATAAGTATCTTGAGACGTTTTCAATTGGTAATGATAGTTGGTGCAACATAGAGTTAACTGTGACTGAAAACAGATGTGGACAAATAAAGGCCGATGTTAGCAAGAGACTGTCTCTGACTTTTGTTAATAGTCATTGCAAAACAAACAATTATAAATACCTTTTTCCCTGCATTCATACTAGATAGTGTCTTGGCCTCTATAATATGCTTCATGAGATTTGTCACTATAAGCCTTGTTCGATTACATAACCCGTTAGCCTGATTGATATTACGCAACAACATGATCATGCATCAAACTTTCAAAACAATTTTATGATTAAGTAGTCCTGAACAATTGATATTATTCTGAAACTCAACCGAGAACACTTCTGACAGATCATCATCTACATTCTCCACTTTGCTTAAACTATCATCGCTTAAATATTCAACAGACTATCCGGGCATTCCAGACATAACATATTCATTAATCTCATGAACAATATCATTTGTGGGTGCAAGGATTGCTCGATTAATGAAGTAATCTGGATTGAGTTAAGGATTGACCAAGTGCTCTAGTAATGATGGGTAAGTTTTATCAACAATCGTAGATATAGGATTATTACCTACCTCTCTGATGAGTAAATCCTCTGGAAATTTAATATCAACCTCACCATCATTTGTTTCACCAGCTAGACCATCACCCATGTTAGGAATATATGTTACTATTTTTGATCAATCGCAATGTAACGTATTTTTAGTACATAAAGATGACTAATACTCTTAGTTCACTTGAACATTGTAAAAGAGGAAATCACTTAATATGTTAGTCTAGTTAAACTTGTTGTAGGATTATTAGGGGGGTGTTTGGATGGAGATTTAAATATCCCCCATTTAGCTCGATGAACAGTGATTTGGCCTAAAATACATTTAAAATACCCGACTCAAATGTCCATCCAAACACAATTTTCACCAAAATCCATTCAAATGTCCACTCAAATGTCCATCCAAACAGCCACTAGGTCATTGAATGTAATGTTTATATTTTGAAGGATCCTAGCAATGGAGTTTAATCGAAGATTTGAAAACTGAAGATTGCGCAAGTTTGATGAAGACATTAAGGAGTAGTCTCCTCATAAAGACTACGTTCAAAAAGCCTTTGTATAGTGCATTTAACACATTACACCTCTCTAGAGATATGTCATTATTGAGTCAAGGAGCATGCTAGCTTTCAGAAAGAAACATGTGTCTGTTGAGACTACAGGACAAGAAATAGTACAGTGTATTAATTACACCGACTGAAAAGTCGTTCCAACAAGCCCTCTGTAAAAAATGAGATAGTGACTTCTGAGTACTTATTTCAAGATATCAACGGATTGAATTCTGAGAAGCTCTAACGGATACTATTCGAACGACTCTCAAATTCATCTACAAATATCAACACACCAGGATTCGACGTCCCAAGGTTCGGAAATTTGAACCTTTTTCATGTTCGGTATGGGCACTACGCAGAAGCAACGTCTTGGTCACACGGCCCGAGTCGTCACAGTATTGATGAGTCCATTCCGACAGATGTAGATTAAGTACCAATCTCGGCCATCGATCTGAGAAGCGTCCAGTAAGTGGAGTGTCAACAGGAACCAACGTACATTCATCATGGGGATCCTCTTCACGATACGATATTGCCAAAGATTCACGTGAAGTAGTAGAGCATAACTTGCGAAAGAATACCATCGTTCTTAGCACCTACGAAATAATATTGAAGTATAATGAGAATGGAGGAAATAAAGAAAATATGAAAAGCTAAACAGCAAAGGAGAAAAAGAAAGGGTCAAAGAGCAATTTTACAAAAGTGGGACAAGTTAAAGAGAAAGAAAAGGAAAAGAGGGCAAAAACATAAAAAGCAAAAGAAGAAGAAGAAAGAATAAAATCCTAAATCATCTTCTTCTTCCTCAAACTCTAACTTTCCCTTCTCCTTCTCTCTTCCACCCCGCCACTTAGCACCTCCCAGCCGCTCCCAAATCACTCGGTTTCTCCACCGATCACCAGCCTGTTTTACAAATCTCCACCGCAGGTTGCCTTCTCCACAGCCTCCACTCGTCTGCTACTCTGCTCCAGGTCGTCCTCTCCACTGCCGTCACTCCGATGCGCAACCACCAAATCGCAGCCACTCGACTCTGCCTCCGCCTCTTCGCCACTCCGTTGCGCAACCTCCTTTCAGCCGCCTCTGCCGTATCACGCGAAGCTCAGATCCGCCATGGCCGACGCGCCTCCATGTTCGCACCTCGCCTCCTACATCTGCTGCCGCCGCCGCCGCAACAACTCCACAACACCAACCACCCACTCCACCATCCTCGGTCGCACCTCGCCTCCGCCGTATCACGCGAAGCTCAGATCCGCCATGGCCGCCGCGCCTCCATGTTCGCACCTCATCTCCGCCGCGTGCCGCTCCTCAGCCGCCATACCCGCCCGCACTCCGCCTTCGTAGCCGCGCCGTCACACGCTGCTCTCTCCACCACACTTGCCATCAAGCTCTTCTCCGCCCGCCACTATTTCCGCTCAATCTCCGGTCGACCACCACTGCGACTCCAGTCCACCGGGCGAGTCTCCTCGACAGGCTCACGTGATGGCTGACTGAATGCAAAAGAACAATAGAAAACTCGATCAAGGTCTGGCACTCACCAGATTCAAAACGGAAAAGGTATCTGCTGCTGACTGCTGCCTGATGACTCTCCTCTTCTTTCTTGCTGTTCTTGCTTGAATGTGAAAAATAAACTGTCATCAGGCTCTCATATATATAGAGATAGTAAAAGAGTTTGAGTTCTGATCAAAGTCTGTTATCCAATTCGAAAAGGAGAAAATTTACGCAAGATTTTAGAATGGTGCTGCAGGTTTTGCTTTTTTGCTCCTACTTAGTTGCGAATTCAAATTCAAATTACGGTTGCAAACTGAGATAAACACTAATACATTTTGTTGACTTTGTCAAGTCTGTTTCGACTACCAAAATGTATACTAGTAGAAAATTGCAGGCGCTTGCAGTTGTCAGTAGTACATTGTAAAGTTCAGGAAATTTGGCTATTGGGCCATTGGATTCGTAAATGTGACGATTAGACTAATCAAATAGAAAAATGACTTCGGTTCATATCAAATGCAATTAAATCCCAGTCAAGTCAAAGGGTCGGGTCGCGACTCGTTCATTCCAAACGCATCCAAAAAATGACGCTACTCATGTACAAGTCCCTAAGGGGTATTTGTAGACGAGCAAAATTCATCTACTTTAAAATAACATTAAAAACTATATAGTATAATACAAAATATGATTTTTCTAGTATTTTTGGAATTTTACAAAATTAAATTTCAAAATAAAATTGCTAGATAATTTCTTATAATATGTAGAATTAAATCAAATGATGTCGTATGGGTCGACGTGGAAGAAATCGAGTAAATTAGACTTCGTACAATGAAATTAGACTGCGTACAATGAAATTGGACTTCGTACGATCAAATTGGACTGCGTATGGCGAATTGGGCTAGGAGTAGTGGGCCAGGAGTATTGGACCGAACCACGGGCTTCCTACTCCCATGCTTCTAGAAGCACTCCTCCCCACTTATAAATAGGGGTCTTCCCTTCTTCATCACACACATTCACAAGCATCAAAGAAGCACAAGCACTCCAGAGCAAGAGCAGAAATCGTCTTCTTCGAGCATCGCCGCCTTCTCGATAGCTGTCGTCTGCTACAAGAACATCGTCTTCTTCGAGAACCACCATCTTCTGTGAAGTGCCGCCATCTGCCTCCCGGGATCCGCCTCTAAGTTCGATCAAATCGTCAAGCAGTTCGTCTAGAAATCAAGAAGTAGTCACCGTTTGATCCAGGAAGAAGCCTCTGCGCACTTGGAGAAACGTTTCTAGACGATCAATCAACACGAGTAAGATCAAAGCCAAGTTCTACGACGATCGTGAAGCACTCTTCGAAGAGTTCATCAAATCTCCAAGAAGATCGTCATTGCTCGCCATAAACGTCTACAAGTTCGTCAGTTCGATCCGAGATCAAGCCAAAAAGCCCTCGCATCGACGTTCGTTCGAATTTAAAGACAAGTTCTAGAATGAAGAATTTGAAGATCCAAGTTCGTCGTCTTAGGAAACTAGAATCAGAGGATTAGCCTAGAAAATTGTACCCGCTTTTAAACAAGTTTATCAAATTATCATTTGTGCAATTTTACTTGCTACAGGATCAATAAACAATCAATCATCACAGGACACCTTGCCATCTGCAACTATGACTCATATGGGGAGTGATTATATTGAGTACTTCAAACT
>JAYMSP010004555.1:0-15867 GCA_036897095.1 Plantago elongata
AAAAATTTGTAGCAAGTAAAGTTGCACAAATGATAATTCTATTGAACTTGTTTAAGCGGGTACAAATCTCTAGTCTAATCCTCTGATTATAGTTTGCTAAGACGATGAACTTGGATCTTCAAATTCTTTGGTCTAGAATTTGTCTTTAAAGTCGAATGAACGTCGATGCGAGGACTTTTTGGCTTGATCTCGGATCGAACTGACGAACTTGTAGATGTTTAAGGCGAGCAATGGTGATCTTCTTGAAGAATTGATGAACTCTTCGAAGAATGCTTCTTGATCGTCGTAGAACTTGGCTTTAATCTTGCTTCGTGTTGATTTATCGTCTAGAAATGTTTCTCCAAGTGCGTAGGGGCTTCCTCTTGGATCAAACAGTGACTGCTTCTTGATTTCCAGACGAACTACTTGAAGATTTGATCGGATTTCAAGGCGGATCCCGTGAGGTAGACGGAGGTGCTTTGCGGGGGGTGGCAGTTCTCGAAGAAGACGATGGTTCTTGCAGCGAATGACTGCTATCGAGAAGGCGGCGATGCTCGAAGACGAGGGCGACAATGCTCAAAGACTAAGGCGGCGATGCTTGAAGAAGACGATTGATGTTCTTGCTCTAGAGTGCTTGTGCTCTTTGATGCTCGTGATTGTGTGTAAAATGAAGAGGGAAGACCTCTATTTATAAGTGGTGAGAGGTGCTTCTAGAAGCATGGGAGTAGGAAGCATGAGAGTGCTTGTGATTGTCCGGTCCAATACTCCTGACCCATTTTTATCACTTGTAGGCTTAGCCCATTACTCCTAGCCCAATTTCATTATACGCAATCCAATTTGATCGTACGCAGCCTAATTTGATCGTACGCAGTCTAATTTGATCGTATGCAGTCCAATTTCATCATACGCAGTCTAATTTACACGATTTCTTCCATGTTGACCCATACGACATGATTTAATTTAATTCTATATATTATAAAAAATTATCTATCAATTTTATTTTGGAATTTAATTTTGTAAAATCCCAAAAATACTAGAAAGATCATATTTTGCATTATAATATATAGTTTTTAATGTTATTTTAGAGTAGACGAATTTTGCTTGTCTACAAATCCTATTACAAGTTTAACTAGACTAACATACTAAATGATTTCCTCTTTTACAATGTTCAAGTGAACTAAGAGTACTAGTCACCTTTATGTACTATAGATAAGTTACATGGTGATTGATCAAAATACTAACAGATATTCCTAACAATTAGACCACCCACTGTAGACGGTTGCAGGTCCCTCGCTCCTCCATCGTTGCTTGGCAATCGATAGAGGTGCAACTGGGGTTGGGCCTCATTGTGGCCTATCCCCAAACGGCTAGGACACGTGTCCGGTCAGGACCAGACATGTTTTTTTTTTGTTTTTCTTTTTTTTTAAATTCTTATAATAAAAAAACACCAACGGTCATATTTTTTCGAGATCTATAAATAGACACCAAACTTCGTATATTTCTACACAACTCAAATTTCACCGTTCTTTCTCTCTTTTAAACTCAAAATATTCTTAATAAACCTTCCAAATATCACTTTGTGAATGTCTTCTTCATCAAACCACTTCGATGAACCATCGAGGGAAAATCGAAATCGGTATCCGAATTGGTACCATTCAATTATGTTTCCACGAGTTCGAAAATGGCCATGAAATGTTTCAAGATGGCAATGCTTGCACTGCTTCTCTGAGTCTTCTTCACATACACTGCCGCCGGAGGAACACAATCACACGCACATCAACTGAAAGCGTGAGATACATCATCAAATGATGATGGAAGATTACTTCGTCGAGGATTGGCAATACACTCCAAAGAAATTCCGCCGGAGGTTCAAGACAAAGCCATTGTTTTTTATCCAACCTACTTCAGAGTTGGTCCAGATGAAACCGGTCGCCAAGCGCTATCGAACTTGCAAAAGTGCACCGCGGTAATGAAGATGCTCATATATGGTGTAGCTGCGGATGCAGTTGACGAATACAGAAAGTGTAGTGAAATTTATGCTTTGAATGCATTGAACAAGTTTTGTGATTCAGTCCTTGGGGTTTTTTTGCCAACATACATACGAAGGGCCAATGAAGAAGACATCAACCAACTTCTCGCAATCAATGCGAAGGGCCAACATCATTGGGAATGGAAGAACTGCCCTATGGCATGGAAAGGCCAATACCAAGGCAAAAGTGGTAAGCCGATGCTCGTGCTAGAAGCTGTCGCTTCACACGACACATGGATTTAGCACTCTTTCTTTGGAGTTTCTGGTAAGTTTAATAATCTCACCTTCGTTGCACGTTCACCAATGTTTGATGATCTTCTTAACGGTATTTCTCTCGAAGTGAACTTCGAAGTTACCGGTCATGGGTACAACATGGGGTACCCTCTAACTGATGGGATTTATCCAACATGGGTAACATTTTGAAGTCCATACAAAATCGAGTAACTCACAAAGAGTCCAAGTTTGCTCAGAAGCAAGAGGTCGTGAGAAAAGATGTTGAGCGAGCTTTCGGTTGTCTTCAAGCATGATTCGCCATAATCTACAACCCAGCTTTGGCCAAAACCATCCCCTACTTTCTAAGATCATGAATACATGTATATGTCTACATAACATGATCTTTGAGGATGAAAGACATACTTATCTCCGGGGCAAGACGTACGAGAAGTATGTAGAGGAATTCAACAAAGACACCCTGCTCGAAGTAAATGAAGACTTGTTTTTCGATATTCGCTTTCTAGACGCTCTTCAGTATTCAACTCGGTTGAAGGATACATGAAGACTAGGTGTGATATGCACAATGCACTCAATCACCAGGCACTGCATAAGGATTTGATAGAGCACATTTGGAGGAGGACCACTTAAATTATGTGTTCATTCTACTAGTTGTTTCATTTACTACTTTTAGTTGAATTAGTTCGTATTTGTATTTTGTAATGTTTGCTCTTATCCCATTCGTATTGAATAAAAGAATTGTTGTTCCAATAGAACTTGTTTATTAGAAGTGCAACAACAACAACGACAACAATGACGACGACGACGACGACGACAACAACAACAACAACAAAAATAATAATAATAACCAACTAATAATCCGAGATTGGACTTCAATCACTATCATTGAGTCTTTCAATCTCTTGCAAATCTCAATCAAAGATCTTCTCGTAATACCAACAAGAGCAGTCCCATTTGGTAGCACACCTTCTTCATCCCATATATGTTTCACTCTTTTGTAACGCCAAATGTGGTGGAGCAAAGTGAAATACAGCTCTTCACGTATTTCTTCCCAAATCATTCTCAAAGCAAGATATTCACTTCTCGACCAAATACGGTTTGAACTCATGATATTTTGTGGTGGTAGAAAAATGAGTATTGATGAAGGTGTGGTGGAATAAGTAGTTAAGGGTACCATTTTATAGTTTTTTTATTTTACATGTTTCAAAAATATAGCCGTTATTTTATTTGTTTCATCAAAATATAGCCGTTGTTTTACCTGTTTCGAAAATATAGTCTTTATTCGTATTAAAAAATTGAAACTAAAAAAAACCGGCAACCGCCCTTCACGAAGGTCGCCCTTGTGCACTTTTCGATCGTGCGGTGCGGTTGTGAAACAACCGAATAGCCAACGACCGAAAAAACTGCCATCACAGTGGACGATCTTAGAATATTGTTATTACAGAGGTTATGCTTAACTATTACGTTGTTACATTATAATTTACACTCAACCATAAGTTGTAAAAGTTTATGAATAACTCAATTGAACAATCATACTGTAAATTCGATTGACAAATTTGAGCGATTGAGCAAGTTAACAAACGAATTAGTACATATTGCATAATAAACTAATTAAAAAAATGCTTTGTTAGTAGAATTTTATCTGATCAATTTTGTGTCCAATTCATGATAAGTGCATCATGTATATCAATCATACGTTCAGTTAGGGTCGTACATTAAAAAAAAACATGTGGCGCCCTCCACTAACCGACCCATCTATGTCCATCCGCTATAGGTGGGTCGCTTGAATATATGGTAAAAATTATCCGTACACCCCTACGTTCAGTCTTCACCAGCTAGAGTGATTGTGTTAAAATGTCACAAACCAATGTTCGGTCTTGACCTAGAACAATTTGATCAATTTTGATTGAACATTTCCTCAGTTGAATCACAACCGAGCTCGATGTGCTTGGAATTAAATGCTAGACATAGAGCATATCTTATCAATATAAGTATGTACAAGAGAATTATGATATAGTACAAGAGAATCATGTTTCCCCCTTCCCCAACCCCAAATCAACAAGAAGGTAAATGATACCTTACTTTTTAAAAGAAGTAGCTCCAAAGATGATTTATTATTTCATGATATCATTGAATCACCTATATAATCATCATAACATTTGGCATTTCTTCTTGTATTGTGAGATTCTACACCATGAAGAATCGAACACACGACCTCAAGGAAGGTAGCTTGATAGTAAACTTGAGATGCAAATGTTTCTTGACTATGTTGATTTTATCTATGTATTTCCTGCCCCTAGCGTAAGCAAACTGGTGTGACAGAGAAATCTGCATTTTAACATGCTTTAGACCCTCTTTTTTGTCCAAGCTACACTCACATAGGTGTGACTATAAGTTTTTGTTTATATTACTTACACCAAATCAAGGCCAAAAGAAATAATCAAAATTATTAAAAATATGCGCAAAATCCTACGTAATTCTTATAAAATCATCGATATACCCCTTTTACACGTATACTAAATACAGATGATGATATCGTATTTTGTGCATTTTCACTCGATAATCAAAATTTTCAAAAATATTAAAATGACTTAACTTTTGAACTATTAAAAATATAAATAACAATCATACATAACACTAATTCAAATTGTCACTTAATATAAACAACATATACAAATTCTTATTAGTCATGTAAACGGAGAAATTGAAGTCAAAATAATCTGGAGTAAGAAAAACTAAAATAACATCTATTGTCGCACCTAACACAAGCACGCTAGGAAAAGAAAAAGGTCGATGGGGGATTGAACACAAATGTTTTAATAACCCAGGGGGGTTTCACGCACATTTTTCAATAACTCGGGGGATTTTGTTTACATTTTTCATAACTTAGGGACTAATTTATTACTCATGGGGCGTTTCATGGACATTTTTTAATAACTCAAGGGGGTTTGTTACTAAATTGTTAACTAAATGGGCGCACATTTACAATAACTTAAGGGGGTATTTTTCACTTAACCCCTTATTATGGTCAATTACCAACCTTTTGTGTATTTTATAGGGCATCGTTCCATGTTTTAGGAATTACACAATTTTCGGTGCCAAAACGTCATATTATGTGAAACGGAAGAAATTAAGAAATATGTTGATTTTCCCGTAAATAGAGTTCGACGATTCCAGACAAGGCATCTGACTTACCAATGTGAATTCTTTGATTAACACGATAATATTTTTTTCGAAAAATTAGTATTATTTAGATGTGAGGCAATATCAGTAAATTAAAGTGTACTTTGTGTTCGTTTCACATTCCTTGGCAGCCGAGTTCGATCTTTACTAAAAAAGAGAATAGAAGAAGGAGATCATTAAAGGGATTTCATCGATGTGGGGAATATCCACGGACAAAAAATAGAAGGGCATTAGAATTGGGCGCTTGGCAATATATTTGACTACGTTGTGCCATGGAAGAATGAGTTCAGTCGAGCACTTCGATTGGCCAGCCAAAATTGTAATCATTGTTCACTTTTTCCGAAATCAAATCATGAGCAAAAGATAAGTTATCCATGAAAGTCTTCTTATTTGGGAGTTATAAGGTGGTCTTGTGGTAAGGAGTTGAGGATGTATGTAGGAGGTGCAGAGTTCGAATCTCAACATCGTTGGAGCTCTTATTCTATTTTTCTATATTAGAGCAGATAAGAAAATAATAAATTAGATTAGTACGTATCACTTTCATATAAATATTCATCGCAAGGATTTAAGACTCCTCCTTCCTCAATTGAACCTGGAGTCCATTACTAACACCCATGAACTCTGAGTGAACACGCAAACATAGCCAACAAAATGACGGTTTTATTATAAATTTTCAGAATTAACAATGCACAATTGAATTTGACACATGAAGCTCTCTGAATTGTCAATAAAGTTATGAAATTGATAAAGAAATCCATGTAAAAGACAATCTAAGAATGAAGAATCAATTAGATTTCATGTCATTGCACATAATAGAAGAATATTGTGGTGAAATGAAGAGGAGACGAAGAAGAAGAGATATGTGTCCTCTATTTATCAATAAGGAAATAATTGTCAGAAGATAAGAAAGAGTTGAGAGGGAGATGAAAAGTTTCGTCTTTATATCCACACGCTAGGCTAGACTTATTATATATAATGTAGTGATCAAAACGTTTCTCGGGTTGTATATGTAGTCCAAGCTAGCTCGTGCATACACATTGTTGGTCCAAATAAAGGCAATGGAAAGGACTAGAGGGGGGGGGGGGTGAATAGTATTTTCAAACTTTTGTCGCTAAACACAGTTTCTCATATACTTGTAGGTATCTGGTACTTAATATCCAGAGTGCGAAAGGCTTATGCGATAGATAAATGAGTTTGTGCTTAGCAGTAATAACTATGTGTGTGTGTGTGTGTGTGTGTGTGTTGCTGAAATGTAAATAAACAAAGTAAATAACACATCAAGTATTGTTGTGGTATCTGGAGGTGGCATAATCCTCCACTAATCTACTCGGCCTTTCGGAGACCTAGAATCCACTAGAACAGATAATTGAAATTCACCTTACAATAATCCTATTCTATGATTCTTATAAACAAATGGTTTCTAATCAAATGTCTCCCTTGAGTTGTTCCCTAGCTCCTCGAGCCAAGTACTTCATGTACTCAAGATAACCTCGGAGCTATTCCTTGATTTTCCAAATCAAGTACTTCATGTACTCCACGCCGTGACGGTGTTTGGTTATGAGTTGATTGTCAGATAAGCTTCTTTTATAACTTTTCAGTTATATCCAGAGAGCTTGAAGAATCAAGTCTACTTAATATATGTTGGTCCAGATAACGGCAAAGGAAAAGACTAGAGGGGTAGGGGTGAATAATTTTTTCAAACTTTTGTCGATAAATAATATTTCTCATAAACTGGTGGGTTTCTGATACTTAAGCGATAGATAAATGATATTGTGTTTTGTAGTAGTAAATTTGTTTGGATGTTATGCTGGAATGTAAATACAAAATAAGTAAATAACACATCAGGTATAGCGGTATCTGGAGGTGGCGTAGCCCTCAAACTAGTCCACTTCGGCTTTCTGAGACCTGGAATTCACTAGAACATACAATTGAGTTCTCCTTACAATATATCATATTCTAAGATCCCTACAAACAAATGGTTCCCAACCAAATGTTCCCCCTGAGGTTTTCCCTAGCTCTTTAATCCAAGTACTTCTTGTACTCAAGATAACCTTGGTGTTGGTGTTGGTGTACTTCATGCATCGTTGGTGTCGGTTATAAGTTGACTGTCAAGAAAGCTTCTCATGTAATTTTTCAGCTATATTTTCAGAGAGCTTAGAAGAGATAATACTACTTGATACACTTATTCAATGTATAGTATGTTCTCTTTTACTGACCCAAGTAATTGATATATGTTCTGGAGAATGAGCTTCAGGAAAGGTATCGAAAGTTCAACTCTTTCACGAGTAACAATCTCTTGTTATAGGTTCAGAACACTTAGAACTACTAGTGATTCTTCAAGCCTGTTAGTCGCAACAGAATGCTTGGAGAATTGTAGTAAGATGCTTGAGAGAATACTTTGCTTGGTAAGTAGATATGAGCGTAGTTCATGTGTGTATTTCTCAGCTTCTAAGTGGTGATATTTATGGATGAATATGAGAGTCGTTTGAATAGTATCCATTAGACCTTCTCAAAATTTAATCCGTTGATATCTCAAAATGAGTACTCAGAAGTCCATTTCTCATTTTTCAGAGAGGACTATGCATTGAGCGACTTTCCAGCCGGTGTAATTAATGCATCGTACTATTTCTTGTCATGTAGTCTCAACGAACACATGAACTTTTCTGAAAGCTAGCATGCTCCTGAACTCAGTGATGTCATATGCTCAGAGACTTGTTATGTGCAATTTACATACTATACAATATGCTTTTGGATCATAGTCAATCTTAGGAGACTTAACCTTATGTCTTCAAAAACTTGTGCAATCTTCAGTCTTCAAATCTTCGATTATAATCCATTGCTAGGATCCTTTTTCATGGCCTTCTTCGAAATATAATATTACATCAGAGACCTAATAATTCTATTACAAGTCTTCAAAAATAACTTTGGTTCAGAAACCACAAGTTCTTCAGCAACCTATCTGGATCATCTGATCTGGTTATCAACCTTCCTGCAGTCTTCATCATATTCATAGAGAATCCTTCTGACAGAGAGCTCTGTCTTTCTTGCTAATCCACAAAGGTCCTTGTAAATCTTTGCAGGGTCTTTGTTTTTCTGTACAAAGAGCTTGACCCTGTAGTACTTGTCACATACCCATGCATAGTCAATCTTCAGTAGTGACAACTCATGATACTTATAATTTTCTTCTAAGTAAGCAATGTCATCCAGGTATAGATCCATCATCATATAAAATTATTCATAAGACTCAACTCCTAGTTTGTTATGTTTGCTGAGAGTGTAATCTAATTTTCTGACTTTGTGTACATCATCAGGCTTTGGATAAGGACATTTAAAATCAAGTGGCTTCTTCATAGCCTCAGTCATTTTCTGAACTTCAAAATCAAGCCAGGCCTTGGTGTTTGTTGGATTTAGCAATAAGGGCTTATGAATTCTCCATGCCATGACCTGATTGTAGATAGGTTGTGGAAACTTTTTATTCAAAAGCAAATATTGTAGCTCAAGAATCCAGTAACCAATCTGGAGATGAATGCACCTGTAGGCTGATTGGTTGTCATCTGTCTTGACATACTCAATCTGGGCAACATCTGGCCTTTCTTCTTATTCTTTTTCTTGAACTTTGCCAGACTGAAGATCCCTGCGCCTTTTTATATTAAGACCTTTCTCCAGAGTCAGTTCTTCTTACAATCTGGGAGCAGTGCTGGAAGATCCACCAGGGATCGACTTGGTATTCGCAGAAGGAGTTTTGGCAGCAATTGGTCTAACAACCAAAGGAGGTTCAGGGAGGCTACCCACTTTCCTTCTCTTCTGAAGTGGATGATCATCAGTGACAGTCTCATCATCATCATCATTAAAGTTTTAAAATTGAGACTTACATGAATCTTGACCTTTGATTTCTCCTTCCTCCTTCTATTCTTGTGCATAAGGTTTCTCTTCAGTTGTCACAAGGGACTTGGAACCCCTACTGATCACACTTCTTAACCTTGTTATAACTCTGGGTTCAGCAACCAGATTTCTTCATAATGAAACTCCCTTTTTGGAACCTGACTTGTGGAGGGAGGTACTTATTTTCTCTTCCTGACTTTGCCATTCTGGGCCACAGTGTTCTCTTCACCCAAAGTCATGAGTGACTGACTCAAATTGTGAAAATGAGTGAGGGAGTGACTCAAAGTTGGTGTGCAGATTGTTGTGAACCAGGACTAGCTTCTGGACTTCTGCCTTGAGCTCTTGATTCTCTTTGAAAAAGTAGCGTCTCCTTTCAATTTAGCTCTTCAAGTGGACGAAAGATGGATTCGGCTTTCTGAGTGGCTTGTAAGCTTCCTCCAATGACTTGTTGGCATTATCGCTGTCTTCATCACGGACCATGCATAAGTAGGAGCTTAGTAACTGGCTTGAGGTCGAATGGGATGGATGTAAGGACCTGGGAATCCTGCTCTACTAGCTCAGAACGCAGTTGAGCTAGCACAACACTCCTACCCAAATATTTTCCATCGCGGGTAGTTGTGGTCAGAGAGGAGATGTGTGGGGCAAGAAACTCACGCTTGTAATGTGAAAGCAAAATTGCATCCTCTTCTGGAGCCATGTTTTGTGTCTCATCATCATCAATGCTAACATATATATATGATCACCCTGATCAATAGAATCTAGGCCAGCAACCATTTTGCCTTTTCCCTTGGCTTTGCCTTTCTGAGATGATGGAACTTGAAGCCTCTTTGATGCAGCCTTCGCATCATGCTCTGTATCGAATGTCACCAGAGCATCCAACTCAGTAGCCGTGGTATCGATGTCTTTCTTCAATTGTACCTTTTCATCAAGGAATTCCCGCTCCTTGGCGTTCTTTACCTCAATTTTCAGCAATTGGGCTTCCTTAGCTTCAACCAGAGACTAGTACTCTTGATTGAGCATGCTTTCTTCTTCCAACATTTCCAAGAGTTTTGTAACTCGAAGTTCAACGGCTTGAAGATCTTCTTGTAAAGTAGCCTGTTGATTTTTGTCTTGTGAGACTTGTTGGTTTTATTGGTCTGCTGGTGGTGGTGATTTTTGGTGATGATGGTGGGTCTCTCTGAGTAGGGTCTGGAGCAGGTGAAGTCCCTATTCCTGCACCTCCTTGTGCCATTCCAACAGTCCATGGTACTGGACTATCATCGTCTTCATCATGAGATGGGTTGTTATAACTTCCTTCAGGATGTTCAGATGAAGGATCAAGGTCATTCTCATCAGTTTCCTCTTCTTCATCCGATACCAGATTGATTACAATGGGAAGTGTAATCATTCGCCTGTTTACTTCCTCTTCGTCAGAGGGATAAACTCTTAGGGTCTGAGGCAAAGCAGGGTCTAGTGCCATCTGCTTTCTTGTTTCTTCATCTCCAGCATTGAAGGCATCCATCAGCTTCTTCCCAACTTCATAAGTGAAGTCATCATGCATCAAGTTGTAGTGAGAGTAATCCTCTATTGGGAACATTGAATGGACATAATTCTCCAAATCGAAAACTCTTGCCCTTCTATCTTGTTGTCAATCACCTTGGCAAGCTCTATAAGATCGACTTTTCTGAGCTTTTGCCACTGCCTGAAACACTTGATATGTCTCTTTAGAGTGATTGTCTGGAAAATCTTCATGTAGATCAAGTGGTGATTCCACATCGATCACTTGTGTATCAACACTAGGCTCATCGACTTGAACTTTTGGAGCAATCGGTGCTTCAAATATCGTGTTGAGAAGAGTGGTAGCTTCCTCATCAAGATTTCTTTCAGCTTGAGCCTGAGAATCAAAATGCAAGTTTTTGAAATATTCTACATAAAGGAGTTAGAAAGATATGATTTTTGAGAGTTTAACTTACTTCCAAGTTAGAAAGCTCAGAATTATTTCTTTCAGAAACTTATGTGGTCTCTGGCAACCTTTCTGGAAACTTATCTATTTCAGCAGTGTCTATTTCCATAGGTGTTGGGGAGGTTGTAACATTTTCCTCAACCACCTTTTCTTCAGAAAGAACCTATTCGAAGAAACAAAGCATTTGATTAAGCAAGTGAATTGACACGAGTTATTCACATAGAGAGTTGGTTCATGTATTACATACCTTCTCAATTGAAGGCTGAGAAACAATCTCTTCAGACGATTTTTCAACCTCTGGAATTACTTGATCATGTGGTATTTCTACCCGTCATTTTCTTTCTCGGTTGGAGCCCGTATAGAGACAAAATGAAGTTAAATACACATATGAATTTAATAAAGACCAAATTATTTCTTTTCAGAGACAATTGACTACCTGTATTACAGGCTCAGATTCTTGATGTGTAGAGATTGAAGGAACCTCTTCTTCATTCAGAGGGGTAGGCAAAATCTTTTCCCACTGGAATGTTGTCTCCATGAAATCCTGTAACAAAGGAAGTTTTGTGAGTAACAAGTTAACATTATACAAATATTCACAAGTTAGATATAGACTACTCTGTTACCTGGTTATCTTTAGGAAATTTAGCTTCTATTTCATGGTTTGAAGTTTCTGGTACTTCGAACATTTCATCTACTTGATCATTCTAAGTGCCCATCTCAGCTTGATCCCCTCCCAAAGAGATGAGGAACCTGCACAGTTACAGGAATTTCTTCAGCAATGAAATTTGCTGGCAACTCGAGTGTGGAATCAATGTCAGTATTTTCCATCACTCTGTCATTCACCACCAAGCATGTATATGCATGTTGGGGTGTGACAACTTCAACCGACTTCTCCTAGGTTGCATCCTCTGCAACCTTAGCTCTTTTCGGTAGAGGAGATGAGCTAAAGGCTCCACCATGAATCTACATGCATGATATTTTGAGAACCTCTTGGAGTGGGAGGTCATCATCTAAGTCTTCACTGATGTCTGAGACAGACTCATCAACTTTCATGTAGATCATTCACGGAAAGCTCTGGCATTTTACCTAAGCTTAAAGATCTCCTTTATGAGCTGGAGTCTTTCTGGACGTGAAGGGGTTGTTGTGCTTCAACATTCTCTGTTGCCCTTTCTGAATATGGTGTGTCAACAAGTAAGACTTGCATACTCTTCTTAGCTCTGCATTTCTTAGTCCTGGGTTTCTTAGTGACTTGGACCTCAACATGTATCTCTTCAGAACCACCTTCTCCCTGAGCAACCAACTCATCCTTGGCAGCCTTTTTCAAGGCTTCCTCATAAACATGTTTGTACATACTATTGGTCACTAGGATGTCTATGTGCTCTCTATTAGGAATATCTATTAGTATTTTTGATCAATCACCATATGACTTATCTTTAGTACATAAAAGTGACTAGTACTCTTAGTTCACTTGAACATTGTAAAAGAGAAACTCACTTAGTATGTTAATCTAGTAAACTTGTAATAGGATTATTTAGGTCTCTGAATGTAATTTTATATTTTGAGAAGGCCATGAAGAAGGATCATAGCAATGGATTTCAATCAAAGATTTGAAGATTGCAGATTGCACAAGTTTGATGAAGACATAAGGGTGAATCTCCTCATATAGGCTATGTCCAGAAAGCATATTGTATAGTGCAAATATTGCACATATCAAGTCTCTGAACATATGACATCATCGAGTCAAGGGAAATGCTAGCTTTCAGAAAAGATCATGTGTCCGTTGAGACTACAGGACAAGAAATAGTATAGTGCATTAATACACCACTGAAAAGTCGATCAATGCATAATCCTCTCTGAAAAATGAGAAAGGGACTTCTGAGGACTAATTTTGAGATATCAACGGATTGAATTTTTAGAAGGTCTAGCGGATACTATTCAAACGACTCTCAAATTCATCTAACCACTTAGCAGCTGAGAAATACACACACGAACTATGCTCATATCAATTATCAAGCAAGTATTCTCTCAAGCATTCATACTACCATTCTCCAAACTTTCTGTTGCGACTAACAAGCTCGAAGAAGCACTAGTAGTTCTAAGTGTCCTGAACCTATAATAAGAGATTGTTATTCGTGAAAGAGTTGATCTTTCGGATACCCTTTCTCAAGCTGAATCTCCAGAATGGATACCAATTATTTGGGTTAGTAAGGAAAACCTACCATATACTGAACAAGTATATTAAGTAGTTTCATCTCTTCAAGCTCTCTGAAAATATAGCTGAAAAGTTATAAGAGAAGCTTACCTAACAATCAACATATAACCAACACCATCAAGGCGTGGAGTATAGGAAGTACTTGGTTTGGGAAATCAATGAAAAGCTCCAAGGTTATCTTGAATACAGGAAGTACTTGACTCGAGGAGCTAGGAAAAAACTCAGGGGGGAACATTTGATTGGGAACTAGATCACCCGGAGCAAAGCGTGAGCGAGAGCGTGAAAGAGAAAGCGATAAATTTTACAAATTATAGAAAGCGCGAGCGCCTTAGAGCGATTATATTAAATACATAAAAAAAAAATTATATATAAAGTTTATTAATTCTTTTCATAAATAAACAAGATACAACATTAACAGTTACAATAATGGATAACGAAGTATAACTCAATTGGTAATACGCTTCATCTCCAATCAATAGGTCGGGGGTTCGAGTCGCCCCTTAACCGTTTAAAAAAATAATTACAATAATGATTATTTTATTTCATTGTCTTGTGTTTTTTAATAGTTAAAAACGTATACTTAGAAAAAGTTGTACTCTTATGTTTATGCCCTAGATATAATGAAGTCTACCAGAAGCGCCACTCACCTTTTTTTAATCTCTCTTCTTCACTCCATATCTCTTGCTTTCTCTTGCAACCTCATCGTAAACAACATCATCATTCTATACACCACCATTACCCACCACTTTGATTTGAAGAGCCAGCTTTGCAATTTCAGAAAATCATTTGATGATCTGGGTATTGCAGCGAAACCCAATTACAGAAGCTAATAAGTAATAATCAAGCCATGGTGGTGAATTGTTGAATACAGTGGCTTTTCTTTCCAATTGCAAAGAACAGAGGTATTCTAAATAGGCCAAATTCACGACTTATTACTGTATTTTCAGATCACGAATTATGAAAGCTTAGTGCGTGTCTTATGAAAAATAAGAGCGCGCTCGAACACGCTCTTCGCTCGGAGAGCGCGGCTGGAGTGCTCCAAGGGGTGGATCCAGGCGCTTTAGGGTGACTTAGGTTGGGAACCATTATTTGTTTGTAGGGATCTTGGAATCGAATTTATTGTAAGGTGAACTCAATTATATGTTCTAGTGAATTCCAGGTCTCGAAAAGGTCGAGTGAATTAGTTGGAGGATTACGCCACCTCCAGATACCACAATAAACTGTTGTGCTATTTATTTTACTTATATTTCAGCATCACACACACACACACACACACACACACACACACACACACACACTATATTATTAATGCAAAGCACAATCACATTTATATATCGTTTAAGTTTTCCGCTATCTGAATCAAAGTATCAGAAACCTCAAAGTTTCTGAGAAAGACTGTTTCTCGACAAAAGTTTGAAAAGACTACTCACCCCCTCTCCCCCTCCTAGTCTTTTTCTTTGTCGTTATCTGGACCAACAAGTGGTATCAGAGCAGGAGGTTCCCAAGCCTTCTGCACTGAACCTCGATTTCCCATATATGTTAAGGTTTTTGTCGGTTTCCGAGGACGTTTTTAATTGTATTTAAGTGTGCAGGCATGTCTCTGAGTGATGCTCTGGTTCTGAAGCCCGAGAATTACGAGAAATAATGTTGCATCTTGAGGCAATCAGTGATGAGATGATCTATATCATCAAGGAAGGACCAATCAAAATCAGACAACTCGAACAAGTGATTGGAGTATCTGATGGTCGGAGAAATGCTGATGTTGAAGGTAGTGACACTTCTACTAGTGATAGTGGTCGTGTTGCCACTGGACGAGTTGAGTAGGAAGACAAACCTCGTGAACTCTGGACATCGGAAGATGCCAAGAGACACAGGTTGGATGGTCAAGCTCGTAACATCATCATTCGATCAACACTTGAGCACATATAGTGCAGATTGTGATGTGCAAAGAAGGTGAAAGTTGCCTGGCAATTGATTGAAGAAATCTGTACTGGAACTGAGAAAACCAAGGAAAACAAGTTCGAGTGTCTAAAAAAAATGCTCTTACCGTGCGTCATGAAGAAATATGTGAGTCAAGAAATTGGAAGGAGAAAAGCAAAAGAGAAGTTGAAAAAGCATATCGGCCCAAACTACCATTAGTACAAGAACATCCAAATGAACAACTCTCTGAACAACCCTGCTCAGAAAGTTGTTAGTACATAAGTTGCTGATGTTGGGAATGGTATATGCTTCTATTGTCAGAAACCCAGTCACTTCAAACGTGATTGTCATGCTTTTAACAAGCTTAAGACGGGTGATAAAAAGGAGAGAAGAACATTCAAAAGAACTCAGTGGGCATTGCTCACTGAAGAGAGAAAGAAGATCCAAATTCAACTTGATGCTCTGGATATTGAGTCGGATTCTGAAGAT
>JAYMSP010004556.1:0-15864 GCA_036897095.1 Plantago elongata
CGGGGAGTGGCGTCATGGTGGTGGTGGGTTGAAGGAGGTCGGAGATGGTGGTTGATAGAGAAAGAGAAGTTTTTTTTTTTCACTTCATTCATCCACATGGATGCCACCACAGCTCCCCTCTACCCAGTCACCATTCGAATAGCTGCCAAACTAGCCAAACCGTATGCATATGAATTCTTATACGGTCCTATAGGATCAAAAGTGCAACTTTTGGGATTGTATGGACCACGGGCGGGCAGGATGTCCACTTATACGACCAAAGAATTTAATTTTCCTATAACTTGTAATTCAATTGCTGCTCCTATAACATTTGCTAGCATTTTTATTCTCATAATATATTAATCAAACTTACATATGTAACAAACCAAGAAAAATCTATAAAATTCAACTCTATCCTAAACATGTTTTTAAATTTTAATTAAAATTAATTATTATTCATCAATTAAAACTGGATTAAAACTTGTTCAACTTGAGTTGAATAACAAATAGTGAATTGTAGTATTTGTCAGTCTATGTCACTGGCCCAACTCCCAACCATGTAAACTACTTCCATTATATAGTCCAGTGCTTGGTAAACTACAGATAGAATCATATCCTCCCATACTGTAATGGAGAACTCCAAAATATTCTCACTAATGCTCTTAGTTCTACTAATCTCACTAAAACAAAGGAACACCGCAATGGGTGCCATGCGTTGCGGGATGTGTGGGAACACTACAGTTCCTTACCCACTTAGTACAGCACCAACCTGCGGCGATCCACTCTACAAAATCCGGTGCAATGCGAGCTCAAGCACTCTGTATTTCAACTCGAAAGATGGTAAACCTTACACAATAACATCTGTTAATCCACGGGCACAAAGGTTGGTTATCCAAGCAGCTTCGCTGGTGCAAGATAGGTGTTTCTCGGAAGATTTCAGCACTGAAGGGTTTAGGATGGACGAGTCTCTTCCTTTTAACATCACTAGCAGTAATACCGTGTTTCTCATGAACTGCACTGACAATTTGTTGCACTTGCAGGTATGTATGTTCCAATAAATTGTGGTGTGTTTTCTTTGCTTTTATACATCAAATAGGTACGTACTTCGCTAGATGTACTGTTTAATACTTTGCACTTAATTAAAAAAATTGGACGTTGAAACAAATTGTGTAGGGCTCAAAATTTTAGTCCACGAGACAACAACTTAAGAAACATATAACTTGTGATAGTTGGTGAGCTTATAAATTCAACAAATTTAACTCATTAAAATATAAAATGTAATTGACATCTTAGTCATATTTATTAAATATTCAAATGAAGTTCTTGATACTAGTAGTTCTTGAACTAGTACATATTAAGTGGAATTATAACTATAAAAAGCTTGCAATATTACAAGGAATAAAATCATGAAATCTTAAAACGATAAGATTGTTGCTCAGCAACAATCGTCAATGGCACTCTGTAAAGTTCGCTTTAAATTTAAAATTTATAATTATAGCAAGGAGTTCAATATATATATTATAACATAAAGTTATATTTTTATAATTTTTTAAATCGATGTAGTCTTCAACACATTGCTTCAAAAAAAAAAAAGTAATGCAACACAAAGTCCCTGACTTGACTCTTGGTATTTGAACTTATTATTGAACTTCATGAAATTAATTTTAAAGATAACTTAAAAATCAACTTAATCGTGGGCTCCTATAGTCATGATGGTTATCTGAGCGTGTTTTCCAACACCATACACAATACAATAAACTAGTAATTAACAAACATGAATCTATAATGTGAGAGGTGTAAGACGCACCCTGCTCAACAATTTCTTGAAAATTTAAAACATAACTATGGTTGCTACTGATCTCACAAAATGTAAAGTAGCATAAACCAAGAGGCACAAATGGAAAATAATACTTGTTTACATTTCTTACTAAAATATATCTACCAATAGACAAGAACAGTAGCGAATCAAAGGAGAAAAATTCTACATGGTTAAAATTTTAATAATATATAATAACTTTTTATTTGATAACTGATAAATAAATCTTAAAATCACGAATATTTATTTTAATTGAAATTAAACTTTTATTTCACTCTAAAATTAATTAATAAATACCAGTCAATTTGAAGATCCAGACACATCAAGTGAATCAAAAGAACTAAAAAGACTAGAAGAGTTCTAAACAATAGATACTATACTATCCTAACATAAACTTTGTGCAATACGCACGCAAACTAGAATCTACCCAAGCTCTATTGATGCAATAATTTTATTTCCAACATTGAGGTCGGCAGTCCTTTGCTGGAAATAAATGGCATTCCTCTCGATCCATATTGTGTAAACAGTTTCCGCAAATGCACTCTTCAGTAACTTTGCTTTCCAACTCGTGCGACGACGACACATCAAGTCCAGTTCTGCATTGCAGCCAACCGGAGTACGGTAGTCGGTAAATTTTTAGCCATCCCATCACATGGCACGAAATGCTGCAGGTGTAGGCGCATTCGAATAACAGGTGCTACTGTGTCTCGGCCTGTGCGCAGAACAGACAGCTCGGGTCGACAGCCTGATTCCATCGGCTAATTCGGTTCTTCTCGTTGCTAGGCGTTCATTCAAAGCCATTCAAGTACATAAAAGATCCCAAGGCGTAGCTTTGTACCCAAACCAGGATTCTTCCACTGTACTTCTTATTTGACACCCCTCAATTCTTTGTATTATTCGAAAAAAATTGACCGTTGAAAATTAAAAGTGGAAAACTTAGGATGGGCGGAGGAATTACTATACTACTCCATTGTATATCGTAGTGATGATCCTTGCCTTTTCGAGAACTCAGTCGAACCGTTGCTAGTACCACTCGATCGAAAGAACATGAGAACAGATGAAGAATAAACATGAAACCTTGTAAAGATCTGGAAGAGGATGCTGATGCAACATTTTGTTAATTGTACAAACTGCAGGTGCCTATCAACTGTTCGAGCAATGGTCTTTGTCATACTTACATCAACAACACAGCTTCAGCAGCAGTTTGTGGTAGGAAGCTCTTATGCTGCAACTTCCGCACCGGTGGATCTCAGAATGCTTACGTTATTCGGATTCACGCAGACGGGTGTATGGCATATCAGAGTTATGTTAATCTCGATACTGGATTACCATTTTCCAAGTGGCCACCCCCTGGACTGGAGATCGCCTATGTTGCACCTAGGGAGCCCCCATGTAACACCACATTCGATTGCCGTGAACTTCCCTTATCCAAATGCTTGCATGATCCTTTCATGCCAGGCCAAAGGCGCTGCTTTTGTAAAAAAGGCCGCTACTTCGACGTTGGAACTGGATTTTGTGAAAGTTAGTCACTCTCATGTCTTACACTTCATTCATTATATTTATGTCATTCTGTAATTCTTGGTGACTGAGATAGTATATGCTTTGCAGAGTGTCACCATGGAACTGGCTGCAAGTTTCATACGGATAAGAGACCGGTTATTGGATGTAAGTCTTAATTAAGCAGGTGCGAATCTGCAAACAAGATTGAAAATTTTCAAAACAGTTTTACTTCTTTAAATACTGAGTGCCCTAATTACAAACAGTTAAAACTTGAAACTATCCTCTGAAGCATTACTATCTTTTTTTCAGCTTCCATCGGTGTGGTTGTGCTCCTGGCGTTTACGGCATTCTTAGTATATAGACAGCGGGTATATGTAAAGAGAGCAGCAATAAAGTCATTAATCAGAGAACGTGAGGAAATCCTAAATGCTAACAGCAGTGGGAAATCCTCCAAGATCTTTTCTGGAAAAGAGATCAGCAAAGCAACAGACGAATTTTCCCCAGATAATCTCCTCGGTACTGGTGGCTTTGGGGAGGTTTTCAAAGGAACTTTGGAAAATGGTACTGATATAGCTGTCAAGCGAGCCAAGCCTGGAAATGCAAAAGCTAACGCCCAAGTCCTAAACGAAGTCCGGATCCTTTGCCAAGTGAATCACCGGAGTCTCGTTAGATTACTTGGTTGCTGCGTTGAGCTTGAGCAGCCTCTGTTGATATATGAGTACATTCAAAATGGCACACTTTTCGACTATTTGCATAAATATGAGGTGAAGCAGCGAAATCCACTCAGTTGGCTACGTCGTTTACGAATTGCTCACCAAACAGCAGACGGCCTTGCTTATCTGCACACTTCAGCCGTACCGCCTATTTATCACCGGGATGTGAAAACCAGTAATATATTATTAGATGAAAACCTTGATGCAAAAGTAGCTGATTTTGGACTGTCAAGACTCATTGAATTGAGCGAGAGAGATAATACACACATCCAGACAGCTGCTCAAGGGACTCTAGGGTATCTAGACCCGGAATATTACCTCAATCTCCAGTTGACTGATCGGAGCGATGTCTATAGTTTCGGTGTTGTTTTACTGGAGCTACTGACTTCTGAAAAGGTCATTGACTTCAATAGGGAGGCGGAGAACGTGAACCTGGTTGTTTACATGAGAAAGGTATTTGATGAAGAAAAGCTGATGGTTGTGATTGATCCAACGATCAAAATTAGTGCGACTAAAGTGGAAATTGAGACCATGAAAGCCATTGGGAATCTTGCTGCAGCGTGTTTGGACGAGCGAAGGCAGAATCGGCCTTCAATGAAAGAAGTTGCAGATGAGATTGAATGTGTTATCAGTATCATTACTGGTGATGCTAACAAAGTTTAGGCAATACATCAGCAAGGTATATATATATATATATCCTGGTAAATACATGATCAAATGATGAGAATCTCGAAACTGGAATAATGGTTATGGTCATTAACGAGCTAGTTCTAGGCCAAGTTGAGATGGTTTAGTTCTTACGGCTTTGGTTCTGATTGTTCAAACTGCTTCAATGACAGAGAATCCATATTACATGAAGAGTACCTCACCGATTAAATCAGTATTCCGTGAATTCTGTGATATTAGTTTCATTTCAGAGAGTAAATCTTTGATTTTGGGTGATTATGTTTTATATGTGGGGAAGAATGATCCAGGGAGAACCTGTAGACATACTTTTTATATATTACATATCAATCGCAAGTAAAAATAAATTTACAAATTACCCAACTAATGTCCATGAAAAAATGAATCAACTATATATGGATATAACCCGCATAAAATGTACATGTTTTCATTCCATACAAATCACAAATCTAAAAAATTCTCTCTCTACAAACTTTCTTCAAAAAAACTCTAGACTAGCACCTTCAATTTCAGATAAATGATCTTCAGTCTACAACTCCTACAAAATCCGAATCTAGGCTGCTACATCATAAACGGAAGAAAAAATCGATGAAACGAGGTTAGAGATCTATTCGTACGTAATTTTTATATTTTCTTAAACTTTTTGAGCAATTTGTTCTCCAAAACACGTTAGATATCATTGATGGTCCATAAGGTGAAGATTCACTCGAAAACCCTAGTTAAATTCAATATTTTCTTCTAATTTTTGCTTCAAACCTATCATATTCACTAAAAACTCGACTAAATCGTTGTAAAATTGTAGATCTAGTATCATTCATCTATATTTTTGTGTTTTTTTGTTTATGTATTCATAAGGTGTAATCGTATTTGCATAAGGATTGAACGTTGTTTTCATTCAAAATCTAACCATAATGATGAACTCAGATTTGAAAAAATAAGGTATACGATGTTTTTATGTTTTATCCTATGTGTTTCATGTTCTCAACGATAATACACATGTCCTATGTAATATGTATCATGTTTTCATTTAAAACCTGACTGTCATTTTATGCTCTGTTTTTTTACAACGTCATATTGAGTTCTATTTTTTTTTATTGTATTCTCTATGTTCTTATGTATATATACCATATATCATCTCACCAATATACCCCAGGTTCTCATCAACATCCACTATGTTTGCTATGAAATAGTTGCTCAGTCCGTGTGAAAAAATATTGTTTGCAGCGTTGTCCATGTTCTTTACCATTTTGCATATGTTATGTGTAATATTTACTATATTTTCTATGAAAGAGTCGTGCAATGCTATGTCCATTTGAAAATTATATTTTGTAGTATAATTCATGTTCTCTACTATTTGATCAATGTTTTATGCATTTTGACCCATGATTTCAATGTAGTGGTGCTTGATATGTTATTCCCATGACATTTCATGTTCTCTGCTATTTGATCCATGATTCTTACAGTTTGACCCATGACTATAATGTAGTGGTTGCGTTGCTCTGCCATTATGAGGAATTAGTTTGCATGACATTTCATGCTCTCTGTAATATTATTTATGTATCTTGCAGTTTGACTCATAATTACAATATAATACTTGATCTGCCATTATGAGTAATTTGTGTGTGTATGACATTACATGTTCTCTGCTACTTGCTCCATATTTTCTGCATTTAACCCATGATATGAAGCAGTTGTGCTGCCAACATGAGGCCTTTGTTTGTATATCATTTCATGTTCTCTATTATTTGAACCATTATATTTGTAGCTTGTTTGATAAGATAATTATGTCTCTTGCAGGTATAAAAAATGATGGTGTTGCACGTTGGAGTTTTTACAATTTGTGATTGGGTGATATTAATGCCTCAAGAGGTTATTTGTTGATGAAGGTTTATGAATTCATCAACTTGAAGAAGAAGAATAAGAAGAAGAGATGAATTATATAATTTAGTTTTGCATATGTATGAACACTTGTATAACATGATATAAATGAACGGTCTAGGTTTATTTTAAATGTAATCTTGTGTTTGGATCACGATTTATATGTTTCTTCAATGATATTTATAATGCCATGATCTTAATATATTCATCAATAATCTAAACAAATTCACCCATGTTTTTAATATTTTCAACATTTAATAGAATTCAATATTTGAAGTCATGTTATATACTTGTAGATTAAAACCATTCTATTTGCATTTCTTTAATCCATATTCTCACAATATTAATACATGTTCCCAACATATTACACCATTTTCTTACGATATTAATCCATATTATCAACATTATATTATTCCATGTTCTCAATATTTTCGCCTAACTTCTCACCACATTAAACCAAATTCTCAACATATTACTACTTGTTCTCAACATTCACATCACATGAACATAAAAAAAACATAAAAACTAGAATTTTGTTTTCAACTCTTCTATCCATGTTTCCAACATATAAAATCATGATCCCAACAAACAAGATACATTAACAGAAACTGATCATTCAGTTACAAGTTGTATTATGATCATCTACGGGGATAGCTAATAAAGATCTCTTTCTTTTGCAAGAACTCTCCAGTCCTCCTCTTGATGCCTATCAATTTATATTTAGGTTCATCATCTTCTTGCTCCATCTGATCAACTACATCATATAAATCAATAGTCTTCGTCAGACACCACATTATTGTAAATAATTTCAGCGCTCAACACCATCCTTTTTTACATCTACAAATAAGACAAACATATATTTTCAAACATATCACCTATGTTATCAAACAAACAGCCCATATTGGATATTACATAGAACACAACTAAAAATGGTTAATACATATACCACAAGAACAAAATAGTAAAGAAACATGAACTAAGTTGCATATAATATTTTTACACGGACATGACAACAATTTCAAACGAAATATACTGGAATGTTAAGAACATGGAGTATATCGGTGAGAAGATGGTACTTATACGTAAGAACATAGTATATATACAGTAACAAAATAGAACTTGATACGATACTGTCAAAAAACAGAGCACAAAACGACAGTTAAGTTTTAAATGAAAACATGGGACATATTCCAGAGAACATGGGTAGTATCGTTGAGAGCATGGGACACATACAAAAGAACATAAAAACGTTGTATAGCAAGTCTTTCTCAGATCTGAGTTCATCATTGTGGTCAGATTTTGAATGAAATCATTGTCCAAATACATATGAAAGCACGAGAACGCATAATAATTAGAAAAAACGAGTAGTTGTAGATCAATCAATTTCAGATCCAATTGTCAATCGTACAAGAAATTTTAAACCTCGTTTCACCGATAAAAATCTAAACAAATGAATAACAAGCTAACACAACAACAATACATTGATTTAGTCGATCCCTAGATAATATGACTGATTCCAAGCAAAAAATAGAAGAAAACATTAATACAGTAAAAACTCCATAAATGAATACTTTATAAAGGAATAAACTCCGTATGGTCATAAAAAAATTCGGTCCCAACTTGGGACCAGTTATAAATAAGAATAAACTCCACATTGTCGTATTCCATTACTTTCTCCGGTCCCGCCTTAAGTAATTATACCTCCTTATAGTAATAAATGACATAATATTCAATAATATTTATCTATATGTATGGTTTTCATTATGAAATCTGAGAAGTAAAATATTTATCTAAAGTTGTTTGTCATATTAAATTGAACTTTTAAGTGTTAAGTCATTCTTTTAGCTTCATTGTGAGTAGTAGTTCATGTATATATGAACCTTCTTGTTGGACCAAAAATATCTCTAACTTGTAAAGTATGTATTTAGTAATTTTATTCAATAAACATAATGTTTAAGTTATACACACTGACTTATTTTAAAAAAATTAGTACAAACCTCTACTTAGGAAAAACTCTCTATAGGAATTATTTTTTTCGGTCCCGACGATATGACTGCATATAGTTTTTACTATATTAGGGTTTTCATATGAAATCATTACCTTTTTGGTTACATTAGAGATGATATAGCAGCTTCTAAAGACTGAATTGATCGAATTTGAGGTTGAATCTCGAGATTTTGGCTAAAAAGCAAGCTTGAAAATGAGTATTGGAGAACTGGAAAGATACAGTGAGCTAAAGGGATAAGAATGAGAGAACGAATGAAGAAAATTGGAGTTGATGGATTTTTAGCCATATATACTCAACCGGGTCGGGTGGTTGAACCAGATTTGCGAAAAACCACATTGGTTTGCTTAGTTGGTGAATTATAAAATAGCCCAGTCTCTAGATTAATTATCTAGAAACCGTCTCTTATGATTGGGTGCATATATTATTTTTATTTTATTACTCCCTCCTCCCCTTCATCTTCCTGTATTTCATTTGATTCGTCCCAACTTCAACTTCTTATCCATTAAATGGGAAATATCTCTCTTATTTTTGGAACCGAAAAATTATTATTACATTCCAAACACTTAAGTACAAATCCGATCCGGAGATCCAGGTAATCAAAATAATCATAAAAGTCTAGGGAAGCATAAGTGTAGCAACATGCACACGAAGATTCTTATCATGCCAACATCTATTTATACATCATTATAATTCGTTCTTCCAATCTATTATTGGTCGGTTTTGGTTGACGATAACATTATTCCGCTCCATCCAAATGGCATTGAATGACTTCGTAAATGCACAACGAAGGATTTTTTTTTCGCCATCCTTTACCTCGGAACTGAAGATGTAACCATTCCAATTCGTCCTTTCAACATACCAGTGTGCGCCGAATGCCCAGCCACAATAAGACACATTCCCAAATCTGTGTCGAATACGTGCAAGCAAAGAAGAGATGTTGCATGGATCCCCAAATAGGTCCTATCTGAAGTTGTTCAAGCTCCAAATCTATGTTTTGAAATTCATAGGGTCGACCCGGTTGGCCTGTGATTTGAAGGGCATGCCAGGCCAAAAACCACAAATAGCCTGTAAAAACTGGTTCCAACCTATTTCAATTAAAATTAAAAAAACAATTGTTGGTCTAATCTATCAGAATCCTAATCATGCGTCTTCTCTCATCAATTGTGCCTCCAATTCTTCAGTTCTATTGTTGTAAGCTTTTACTTCCAATTCTTGCTTTGTTTTTCAAATTAATACCATTGCATGTCTAGTAGTCTATGTTACTGTACTATTTCTAATGAAATCATGGCTTAACTGATATGTAGAGTCAGATGCAACAACGGTCAACCCATCACCAACGGCTTCTGCTAGTGCTGCAACTGCTCACTCGGTTCGTCAAAAAGTTGATCAAGCTTGGGAGTATTGCATTAAAACTGAAGAATCTGGTAAGAATAAGATTTTGCAATGCACTCTTTGTGAAAATGTATTCAATGGGAGAGGGATTAGTAACTTGAAACATCATTTAGCACGCAAGAAAGGGAAGATTGCGGGTTGTCTTTAGCAAAGACTAGTGATGAAATGAATGGTGTTCTAGTTAAATAGGATGTTGAGCAACAAACTAGCTAGTATGGAAATGATGGAAGATATGTTTGTAAATGAGGATGAAACTGTAGGTGGCCCTGGAACAAAAACAACATGAAAACGATAGGGAATTACATGAAAGGTAATGCATCATCAGACTTGAAATATCCAATCATCAAAGAATGGCAAAATAAAGAGATGCAGCATGAAGTTGACATGTTTGTAGCAATGTGGTTCTATGATGCATGCATGTATCCCATTTAATGTAGTTAACTTTGAATAATTTAAGGGCACAATGGGTGATCATGAAATTTGTAATACGAAAAACCGATCCAAAAATTCTACAATTGGATCTGATCCCATTTGGTGCATTCCGATCGAATTTCGGATTAGTATATTTGAGATCCGAATATTTTCGGATAATTCAATTTTAATCCAAAATATTTTAAAAGGAAAAAATACTCCTGGCATAGTCAAAAACGATGTTTGAAATAGCAACTCATATCAAACTTAATAACAAAAATCCAAAACAAACCATAATCATCCATTCATCCTTATTCATTTTCATTGTTTCTATTTATTTGTTTTGGAGGTTTTAGGTTTTGGGAACGTTGAGGAAGAAAGGAGAATTCATTTTTTTAAATATTTTTTCATATTAATCCGAAAAAATTCAATTCGAGTTGGATTAATCTGAATCCGATCAGAACCATTTTGATTGGCCCCAAGGTGCTTCGAAATTTCAGCATTAATCCAAACTTCGAATCGAATTAATCCGAACGATCACCCCTAAAGGCTGCAATGAATAAGTAGCAACCATGGGGTCGGGATACACCGGTCCAACTTATCATGTTGGGAGTTCCTTTACTTAAAGAAGCTAAAATTCATTGTCTCTCAGGGTGGACGTCGGGCGGAATATTTGGAATTTTGAAATTGGATAATTGTTTTTATATCTCAATTCCATCCCAAACAAAGTAGTGATTTTTCGGAATTGGAACTTTTGCGGGATGGGGCAGGATTTCAGGATCCCAAATAAGCCTAATACATATTCATCATCCAATTTAAATACTGAGTTTTTTCTAATACTTTTAAACAAATATATTGAACATAAGATATATAATTCGGAACGTTAAACTTCATTAGACATTTAATTCCACTATATACATGTAATTCGACTATAATTAAACCAACAAGGTAATTAGGTTTTACCATGTGTGTGTTTATATATGTATGATGAGTGTGTGTGCGAACCATTTGGAATTCCAATTTTTAATTGGGATGTACAATCAATCCCAATCCCGTCCCAAAAATTAAATGAAAATTCAAAATTTATTCCAAGCGAGATCGGGATTTTCGGGATAAAACCATTCGGGGTCGAAATTTTCGAAATATCTCATCCCAAACCCCCATTCCTAGAGTTTCAGTTCAACTCAGTTGCGTTTTTGTGTAAAAATACCTATAAAAATTTAATTTAAATTCAGACAATTCAACATGTTGATTATTTGTGGCATAGATGAGAAACCTTTATTGGGTTATGTGTTAGAGGGGTTGACAAGAGTAGTTGAGGGTACAAAGGTTGTATTTAATAATATCGTGAGGAGATACAAGTAATTTGTTGATATCATTGAGGAGAGGTGGGATAGAATGTTGAGGAAGGATCTCCGTGCAGCTGCATATTATTTTTCTTGACCTTATTCAAGAGCTTTATAGAGAGGCTGAAGGTGTCACATCAGAGCTTACCATGTTCCGCGAGGCTCAAGGTAGGTTTGGAATGTCACTTGCTCAAAAAGAGGCAAAAGAGATTGCTCCAGGTAGTCATGGCTTGGTGGGTTTTACCCAACCCAAAGCCTAACTTAAAAATGTAGGCTGGATTTGGGTTTAGCCTAATCATAAATTAAACCCAAACCAAATCCAATCCATCTTCATTGATATTGAATGGGTAGGGTTGGACCAAAACCCAAAATAGCCCAACCCGTCCAAACCCAAAGCAAAGCAAGTCGTCGTTCATTTCTTCCTCTCAGTTCCCATATTCTTCAATCTTCATCTCTCGTTTCTTCTTCATCTCTCGTTCGTCCAAACCCAAAGCAAAACAGATCGACTCCCGTTTTCTTCATCTTGTTCGATCTTCGATGCCGTGACTCTTCCCTGTTCGAATCTTCTTCGTCTATCGGTATTTATCTGTAATCTGTTCGAGTCTTCTTCGTTTGTTCGGTCTATATCTGTTCGGTCTTCTTCGTCCGTACGGTGACTTCGGTCTGTATCTGTTCTTCTTCATCTATCGGTCTGTATTGATTTCAAACGACTGTACCTACTCTATCTTCTTCAATTTCTTTACTCAAATGGGTGCTCCAATGATTTTATTTTATTTTTTTAATGACATTTTCAGATTGGAAATTGAGCTTGCTGGAACTTGTATTTTGAGCTGAAAGGTATGAGCTTCATGTTTTCTTGATTTTTTTGGGTACGAGCTGAAAGTTTATGTAGATTATGTATACGAATTTCTGTAGTATTACAGTCGTAGAATAGGTTGAGGATATCATTTTCGAGGAGGGTTAAGTTGAAAAGAGTGGTGTTGAGCGGGATGTTAAGGAACGTAGAAGGACAGGTCGTGTTGTAAAGGCCAGCACGAGTGAGGACGAGGGAGTGGAGGTTCTCGTCAAGGTTGAGTAGGTTGTAGGTGAGGCTGTTGTGTTCAAGTTGTGTTGTAGAGTTGGACTATAGAATATAACTTTCTATTATAAATATGAAAGCAATTTTAGATTTTCAATATAGTGTGGACTAGATGTTTGATATATGTATATTTCGAGCTATGTTTGATACGAGTTATGTAACATTTTAGGGACCCGTTATGGTGCTAGTTTGAGGACGCAGATCAAGAAGATGGAAGTCAGTCAGCACAACAATTACTTCTGCGAGTTCTGCGGAAAGGTATTCAACCAACAGTGTTGTTCTCAGTTATTCAGTTTTTGTTTCTGGATTGAAACGATGGATAATTGCACGTACTTGATTCTTGTGTTTGATTTATATCGGTATCATAAGTACCAAGGAATCTAACTTTCGTCTGAGTATGGTCCCTTTGCATAAGTTCACTGGATTATGCTTTTGTACAATTTTCACTTTCCTTAGGTCATTAAGGCTCAGCATTAAAATATCAATTTATCCACTGACTGGAGTCTTATATATCCTCTTTCCCTTGCTGGGTTGGCAGTGCTTACACTACGTCACTGAGTCCACTCAAGACAAACGATTCCAGCTTGCGCTTAAGTCCATGATGGTGAGTATTTTAGCTTTGTTCATTCTGTATTTTATAGTTATGTGAACTTGGGATTCTTTTAGCTTCTCAGATGTTGATATTCTTCTGTTCAATAGTGAAAAGAAGGATGTGTATAAAGTTTGTCTTCTTTATGAATTGCATTCTAGCATGAATGATAACATGTTTCTATCAGACCTTCGTGTCAAATTATGCTTCCTTCTAGAATTTGTAGAAAAAGCTTGAGTCGTTCATGACCTTCTAATTACCTGCCAAATAAGTTAGTGGAAGTTGTTAACGTACTTGATCTTATATGTTTATTTATGAAATACCTTTTATACATGTTCATTGGCTAAATGTATGTCTGGAAGGCCAAGAGAAATGTCTTATATCCGTAGATGGTCGTACTCGTATGATTGTTCTCTTGCTCCTAAGAATGTCCATATTCTTTTTCTCATGTCCTGCACTACTAAAATTTACTGATATATAAGATGTGATGTCAGGTGTTCCATTTATTGGTGATCTGAGGACCGGGTCTTTCTGGCAGTGGGTGTGATAAGCATATCCAGTTTTGTAATGGAGTCACCCCATGATACTGAACTTCCTGAATTCGACTAATGCGAGTTTAGCTGAAGCATGGTAGCTTTGTTTATAACCCGGATTTACCTCTGCAGTTATGATGTGGCATAGTGAACTGTAGATACACGTTATATCAACTTTCTTATAGAAACTCAACTTGATCATATAGAAACGTGGTTATCGACTAATCTGATTTTACCCTCTATTTAATTTTGTTTCCTATTGACATATGTGAAAGATTTTCCATGTTATTTGTGTTGAACAGATCCTGTGTTCTGAAATTATCTAAAACCTTGCAGTTATCTTGTTTGCTTTCGTCATTTTGGGCATCTCGAATTATCAATAGCCAAACAAGCTTTTATTTCGTTTACAATCCCGACCTAGATTAGCTGGAGCAAAATCACAAGCGAGAGTGAAAATAAATCTGTTTTTATAAAAATTTCGAGGAAAAAAAAAAACGACTGGACGGCCCAGCCCAACCCGGACCGGTCCGGATTTTAATGGGCTGCGCAAAAATGGACAGTTTCTGGTTCAACCGACCCGGTCAAACCCAAAACCATTCCTTCCTCCTCAGTTGGATATCCATAATTTGGTCAATGGGTTGGGTAAAACCCACCCATTGCCAAGCCTAGCTCCAGGTATGTTAAGTGAATTGTAGAGTCTCTTGCATATGTATTTGTGTTATTATGTTTGTGACTTACAGTTATTTCTTCATATTTGGATGAATGGTAGAGAATATTTGGCAATGGTGCACCAAACTTTCAGAATCTTGCCATTAGACTTCTGAGCCAGACATCATCATCTTCAGGTTGTACACGTAATCGAAATGTGTTTGAGCGTACTCACTAAGAAGAGGATTTATCAAAGGCTTAATGGCATTGACTTTGTGCACTACAATTTGAACCTAAAGAATGGGTATATGGTTCTTAAACTCATATTTTGTTACATATACATAAAAGCATTAATTGATCTTGATGACTGCTTGACCTTTTTTATATTTGATGTAGTGTAAAAAGAGTTTCATGTGATCCCATTGATATAGTATGTGTTGATAGAGTATGATGAATTCGAGTCGTAGAGGAGTTGTGGTGAGAGTTCACAACTTTGTTGAAGGTATCATTTGCTTAACCAACAACCATTGTTATACATCTGTATTTCATTATCCCTTACTTTGTTTTGGTGAACTAACTTTTTGTATCATTATCATGTTTTTTTTATAGATAGTCACAATATCATTGCCACAACCCTTCTTGACAATGATGGTCCTATGTGGGGGGATGATAAAAATGGGGGAAGTGAGCCAACAAATGAAGGGGAAGGCACCAGAAATTAAGGGGCTGTTTGGAATGAAATTATAATCGGTCCATTTAGCTCAATGAACAGTAATTTAACCTAAAATACAATGTATTATACTCCTATTTCAATTCCATTCCAAACCCAATTTCACCAAAATCCATCCAAAAGCCTATTCAAATTCTATACCAATCAGCCCAAAACTAAACATTTGCAACTTCATTGTTATTTGGACTACTACGATGCTTTGATTTTATTTGCCATTTTGAACTCAATGCTATGGACCTGTGGAGTATTGTAACTTTGCTGTTATGGATAATTGTTATTCTATATAAATTTAGGCAATGGACATGAGGTATATGTCGTCCATGCTTTGTTATGTAAACGACGTATATGATAAATGTTTAAGGCATAGTATATGATTATCTTTTTTGAATATTATTTGAAGGTTGACCCGAGTTGATCCGATGTCCGGATGTCCAGTTTCAAAACATAGCTCCATATAGAAGCTTGTGTTCCTACAATCTAGAGCTCGAACATCTACATTTCGAAGTAGCAGCCACCCCTATGTAGAGTTGATGTAGCTCAAGGCGTGTACATACATAAG
>JAYMSP010004557.1:0-15863 GCA_036897095.1 Plantago elongata
GTAAAGGTAATTGTGATTCTATAAAGGTAAAAGGTAATTGTGAAGAAAGGTAAAGGTAAAGGAATTCCTAAGGGTGTATTTGGTTTGCAAGTAAAGTGAATTGGGAATTAAACTGGTCAACATTTTTTGAGTTTTATGGACCTAAATGTAATTATTAATTCCGGAGGATTCAGATGTACTATAGACATCCTACAGGGGATGTATGTAATTATTCCTATGAATTATGATGAAAAGAGTGAAAAATATCCTTAAAAGTAATAAAGACACGCCCCAATAACTTTTGGTCGAAAAGAATGAAAATGAAACTGGTCCATACTTGATCAAAACTTGAGCTAACATTAATCCTTTTTCATGGTGAAATGCCTTTTTCTAGCACGCCAGAGCTAGATCATGACATGGAATAATACATAATCATTGAAGATTACTGCTGCTGATCATACTTTGCAGTATATTTTATGGTTTATTATGCATCTCGTGCCTGTCAAGAATAAATTTCTCAAAACACGGTCTCTAGATAATTTATTTAGAGACGAATCTATATTTATAAAAAAATTATTTATATTATTAAAGTAGTATAGATAAATAAACTGGTTAAAGTGTTGGTAGCCGAGTGACAAGTTGAAACATCCCGTAATTAAGAAATAACGGATTTGATTCTCCAAAATAGGTGATATTTATCTTTTGTATAGAGATTTATTGAATAGTTGTTGAGATGAATAATTATTTAAAAAAGTAATAAATAAATAAACTGCATTAGGTTGAATTTCACCAGTTAGTACAGATAGAGTCCCTCCACCTCCCCTTAATATGGTCTCAATTTGACTATTTTTCATCATGAAGTATATAATTTGTTAGCAGACGTTGATATATACTATGTTATCACATGTTTTGTTCCTTGCAAGTTACAATAGTCATGAGCCTATCATAAAGTTAGGCAAATCAAAAGACTTTCATGTGCACACCAAATGTTAGGAATCAATTGTTTATGGACCATAGTTTCATCTTTAAATTCTTGTTAAAATACAAGTAGGGTGCTTGGCAAAGAGTTGAGGAAGCAATTTTTGAATTTTATTATGAATAAATTTACATTAGTTATATTAATTAATGAATGAATAAATGAATAGATTATAGTGTTAATGGTTAGTGGAGTAGTATATGACTCTTTATATACTCTTAAGTTTCTTGACCTCCCTTCTACTCTTGTATAAATATCTCTATTTATACTCTCATTTTGCATAACTTACAAGTGAAGAATGAACTCCCCATTCTCTTCATGATACTCTCTACCTCTTCATGCTCTTCTTTATTTTCCTCTTAACACGTTATCAGCACGATAATGCTCAACCAACTGATAGAAAATATGATCTACGATTCTAAAGGAAAATTTAGAAGAAGAGAGTTCCAGTTGACAATGAATGATGATGATCATGAATAAGAGATTTCTTATTACATCATCCCTCCATCTCTCAATTTCATATACTACATTGATTCATTTTATTATTTTATATTTGAGATTCTATACTAATAAGTTCTTTCTTCTTGTAGTTCATTACAAAGATGCATGAAATTACCTTAAGCGATGGCATGACTTACTTAAGATATGACATGTGATCACTTACAAGTTTCGAGTCATGGAGCTAACATACAAATGATGCATCAATGTAGCTACATATCCTCTAAAACTATCATCTCTCAAGATAGGTTTTATTTTCTTTCTTGAAATTATTTTTCTCATCATATGGTATTCTCTAACCATTCTAATTTTATTGTTAGTGGTGGATCATAGTCAAACTCATATTTTGGAAGAACGCAGTGATCATACAATACAACACCACTCTAAAGTGAATGTGTGATATAAAGTATAAAGCCAAGATAAGGCATATGCAATATATTTTCACCATCATTGATGGAAGCTTAAAAGGTTGAATACCTTATCATCAAAGATCCGCAGATCTTAATTCTTATAATATACCCACCAAAAGTGGTACAATGATTGATTGTTGTTAAAAATATATATGTCCACAGACATATCATAGAGCATGATAAATTCTTCAATACATGGTTAATATTCAAACCATAAATTCATCGATAAATGGTTCAATATTCTAGCTTTGATTAGCTAGACAAAGATGGTATGCACAACCGTATTAAACATATTTTATTAATGGTGATGCAAATAAAAAGATAACTTCCAACCTGAAATTGGGAGTATTAATCTTTAAAAATTGCCCAACTAGTAGTTGGAATATATGATCAAATCACTTATGATGCGAGATAACCAACCGGCGAGTTGGAATATATCAGTGTTTGAAAATCACTTATGTTGTAAGACATTACTAAAGATGCCATGAACATTTGAGGGGAGCATTATATTGTAAATGTTGAAGTTTATATATACCTCTAAAGATGAATTATGTCCAGAAGACATAAACAAGTGCATGGCTTGATTTTATCATCATACAAGAGTTTGTACCCTAACAAAAATGTTTTCAATGACATATATTATACTAAATTCCTAAAAGGAATTGATTGATTAGTCCTGCCAATTATAAAAAGGCACATCGATTGTGTCCAATGTCACATTAAAAAAAGGCCAAATCCACATAATTATGTGTTGAAAGCTATCCCTTGTTGTATTTATTATTATGGCAAGACATAACACTGAGATTAAGCATGGAAATGAAGATCAACATTGAGATTAAGCATGGAAATGAAAATCTTGAATTAACAAAAGTCACACTTTTTAAGTTTGACAGTTATTGATGTATATGTGGCCTTTACCCACAAGTATGATCTTCAATTTGAGGGCAAATTTATTTTCAGCACAAGAAAATCCAATTAATTGTGCAAACATATTGATTCTCTATCATATTGTTCTCCACATAGAACTAATGCTTGAAACATATACAAGTTGTATGCATATATCGATTTATAGTTGGGCATATATTTAATGAGGCCTAGTTTTCTCAGCTTACGGGAGGAATACCATGAATAAGCTGGTAAAAAAGTTCGTAGAGCGAATTGATCCCATATATTTGAAAGTTTAATCTCGAACTAAAAATTCAGCTTCATATTACTATATCAATATATGTTCAAACGTAAAGTTTTACGATTTGAATGTTAACCCGCTATAACCCTATTTTAAGGCGTACATAGTTACATATTAACTATAGAATGACATGTGTCATGTGATGAACATTGAGATATCTCGTCTATTATACTAATGATTCATTCACCTCAATGAAAATTGGTTTCAGAACTAAGTACAATACAAGTTAATGGCAAGAATAAAACAGTTGGTACTCCTGAAGAGTAACGGATGCCATAAAAGGCATAGATATTTGAACTAATATATGTCCTATATGATATTAAATGGTACTACAAAAATATTCAGATATCAATTATCAACACTGACTTGAAAAATCTACAAAAAGGATTTGAAATACCGGTATACATGGAACCGAGAAATGAATAAGCATATGCAGAATCCGATGGACATGTTTTATTGGACATGTAAATGGGGATCTTACATGTGAATCCATTCAATGACATCATGATGATAGAAAATGAGCTCATGGATCTAAAGTCCAATTCATTAAACGAATTCAAAAAATCGATTGGGTTTGACTTGCAAGTCATATATTTTGATAAAATTAAATGAGGGGAGTTATAATCTCCGACACTTAGTCCCAAGGAGATTGAATATAACATGTTAGCAAAACATGGATTGAATAAGAAAAGCTCTTGAGGAATTAATGTTTCATATGTGAGACCATTATACTCATATCATGATCAAGTTCATGTTGATAAAATACAAAATAGTATTCACCACAGTGAACTATTGAAGTATGAGTTAAAATTCTCAATACTCATGAAAAGTAATATTGGCTACACTAATGTTAGCTCAATCTAAAGTTTAAGCATATGAAGGAGATAATGGATGAAAATCATTGAGTACTTTTCTGCATCACATGTACAATTGTTGCACTCTTTTTCCCTTCGGTTAGGTTTTTATCCTACTGAATTTTTCCTAGTAAGGTTTTTAATGAGGCGACATTATACGTATGTTTGATACATATGATAAGATCGTGAGACTTACTAATCCAATCTTACAGTTTTATGGAGTGATATTTCAAGTAATCGAAAGTTCATCAACATATAAGGGAGGAAAAACAAGAGTGGAGAAAGAAGCAGAAATCAAAAAGAAGTTAGGAAAGAGTAAAAGTAGAAAGATGTAAAGAGGAAAGAACGAGATGAAGTAGGAAGAAAAGAAGTGATAGAGAGAAGGAAAGTAGAAAGAATGGGGGGCTGACAACAAATGTTATTCCCTCTTAATTGTTTTCATACTTTATTAACTAAAATATATATTAATTTAGAAGTTATTGTTATTTTTATTTTATATATCTAAATTATTTTAAAAAAATTATCTAAATACAAATATTTAAATAGTAACTTGAACACAATTAATTTTATAAAATATACAATAATTTAATAAGTTAGACCTATCAGAATTGAGTTACATATTTTATAGAGAAAATTTTATTTTTCACTATTACCTTTTGGCCCACTTTGAATTTACACCCAGACCTTTTTTTTTGGAGTCTGCACTTGAACGTTACTCAACAGAGCGGCTTCACTCAAAGGTTGGATGGTGTTACTGACTCCGTTAAGTGAGGGTAAAAAAGTCATTTCTCATACCATTTCTTTCAAGCCTTTCCCTCCTAGACACTCGATCTCAACCGGAAGACGACGATGAGTTCGGAGATCTTTACACTGACGTCCTCCGCCCTTTCACGACGACCTTCCAGGACTCCGCCGCACCACCTCCTTCCAAACCGCCGCCGTCTCCGATCGATCTCAACCGGAACATCGACGATGAGGAGATTCTCTACGAAATAGTTGCCTCCGATTCCAACAATTTCAAGTGCAGCGGAATAGACTTCGAGCGACTGGGTGGTGGTGTATACAGTAGGATCCGGGTGGTGGAGAAGGTGGTGAATCGGGGTGGATCTGGACGGAAGTTGATGGATCGGTGGACGGAGAGTGGTGGACCGGGGTGGTGGAGTGTTGAGAGTGGACGGCGCGTTGAGATCTGTCCGGAGGTGGAGCGTTGAGATCCATCCCGGACAGTGGTGTGCGGTGGGTGGGGTTGAGGTGGTGGTGCAATCGATGGGGTTGATGCGGTTGTGCAGTGGACGAGGTTGACGTTGTGGTGAGGTGGAGGTGTGGGCGGTTTGGTGGTGGTGCGCGGCGGGCGGGGGTTTGGTGGTGGGACGGCGGCGGAAGCGTGACGATGATGGTGGTGGACGATGCCGGAGTATGTGGTAGATGGAAGGTGGGTGGGTGTTGGAGAGAAGAGAATGAAAATGAAACTGACTAAGGTTAGCGAGTGCAAATTTTTGCAAAGGTTTCGGTAACGCGTGTAAATTTCTGCAAAGTTTTTGGTGTAATTTGAAAATTAAAAGGTTCGGAGAGTTAACACCATCTATTATGTGTGTTGACTAGTTCTGTTGACTGACGTTCAAGTGCAGACTCCAAAAAAAAAATGTCTGGGTGTAAATTCAAAGTGGTCCAAAAGGTTCTAGTGAAAAATAAAATTTTCTCTATTTTATATGTAAATGTTATTATGTATATAAATTATATTTATGTCATTCAGGCTCAAACGGTTCAAAACGGTCCAACCGATTCGATCCCGATCCGACTTCTTTTTTAGTGTGACCGGCTCAACTCTCCGGCCTGGCTTTTAAAACATAGCCTTGAACCATGCAGAGCGTTAGTTCAGTTCAGTTTAGCTATGCTTAGTTATAATTTATATTTTATATTATACTTCAATTCAGTTCAGTTCAATAAATTTCAGTTGAAGAGAATAAAGCTTTCTGAACTGAATGTAACTGAAGTGAAGTGAAGTGAGTATAAATTATAATTAAGCAAAGCTAAACTGAAGTAACATAAATGAAATTGAACTAAACTTAACTGAAAGAAACTAAATTGGGTTTGACTAATTTCAGTATTACATCGCATCGTACTATTGTTAGTACTCCTTTTAAAATTTGACAAATGGCATAATTTAAACATTAAAAATTAACTCATAATTAACAACTTAAATAATTTCAATAATTTTAATAATAGAAATGACATAAGTTTGCAAAACACACCATCTTATTTAATCACTTTACTTTAACCCAAAAATAACTTCTTCTTCTTCAAAATTTGCTACCACCTTCTCCTCCCTACTCACCGTCGTCATTACCGGAACTCTGGCAAATTTCTCTTTTTTCTTTTTAGTTCTTCTAAAGCTTCCATTATGGAAGTTCTCGCGGAAAGCAGGCTTCCACAGCAGAACAGCTACCGCCATGGAAGAACTTTAAACTTCCAGATCCAGAAGCTCATGGCTTCAATCCATGGTTAAAGCTTTAACCATGGCGGACTATTGCGCCATGGATGAAGCTTCATCCACTTCCGCCATGGTTTCATGGTGGACTGTTCCGCCATGGATCTCATCGGAGCTTCCAGCTTCGGCTAAGCTTTTATGGCGGCCGCCACCATGAAAGTTATTTCGGATCAATGATGACTGGATCTCCGTCCATCTTTAATTTTTTAATTAAAAATTTTGTTTTAGATAAAATAACAAATGGATTTTTGGTGTATTTTAAATTTATGTGAGGTTGATTTTAAATTTTATTGGGTATATTTTATTAAGTTTAAAAGATATGGGGTGTTTAAGTAATTAACTATAATGTTTTTTTATGTTCAGTTGAATCTTGAAAGAAAATTCTAAATCGAAAAAAATGATTGAAGTAAAAGGTGCTCTCCTTTTTGGCGTTTTATCCACAGTTTGATCCTTGATTTGGACTTTGCTTCGCGCTTCTTCAGCAAGATTCAATCTTTACCAAAACCCAGGTTACTCTCATTCGATCTTCGATTATGGGATGTTAAAGAAATCAGTGAACTTCCATTGACCATTATCAACTGGTCTTTTCCCTTTTTCAAGTAACTAAACTTAACTGGTTTTGTTGGTTCCAAGAAACCAATTCCAATTCACATTTCTCTTCTTCCTTCTTTATGATCAATTTCAACTCTTGCGTGTATTGACGTCTTTCTTGGACCATCACACTTTCCTTTTGTAGTTTCCTGAAATTTAGAAGTTTTTATTACAGAGGAACAACAAACTTCTTCTTCTTCTTCTACGTGCTTATCTCGAAACTCAGAGGAAAAGTCGTATCGTACAAGACATTTCAATTTTCTTTTTAGTCTTCTCAAAGACCATTCATAAAGCTGCTTTCTTGTTGTCAATTCTCACTGGATCTGTTAGGCAATTTATTGAGCATATTCAATATATTAGGCAATTTTTGCTTTTTGGTAAGCTGTTTATGAAGCCTTTACTTGGTTATATAGATGCCCTTTTTCTTTTTTTACTTGTTTTGGAGTTCTAGACTTGTTGGATTTGGATTGTGATTCATAGAGCATATTCAATATAATAGTCAATTTGCTTTCTTTTCTTTTTTATGGTTGAGTGTTTCCTTTATGCTGGGAAATTGATTGAGTATATTCTATACAATAGGAATAGGCTTTATTGGCTTTTGTCTGTGTATAAAAAGGGTAAGCTTTGCTTGATTAACTACGCCTTTTCTCTTGCTTGTGATATCTAGACTTTGTTGGATTTGCATACTGATTTATAAGAGTAAATTCAGGATAGGCAATTTGCTTCTTTTTTGCTTCTGTGTGTGTAGATAAAGGTAAGCTGTTTTTACAGCCTTTGCTTGATTTAACTACACCTTTCCTCTTGCTTGTGATATCTAAACTTTGTTGGATTTGCATTGTTATTGATAAGAGTAAATTCAGGATAGGCAATTTGCTTCTGTGTGTGTGTAGATAAACGTAAGCTGTTTTTACTGCCTTTGCTTGATTTGCTATGCCTTTCTCTCGTTTTTGTGATATCTACACATTTTTGGCTTTCGGTTGTGTGATTGATAGAGCATAGTAAATTCAATAAAATAGGGAATTTTTTTTTTTTTTGCTTCTTTGTGTGTGTGTCCAAATAGGGATAAGCTGATTATGTCTTTGATTAATTTAACTACGCCTTTTATATTGCTTGTGATATCTAGACTTTGTTGATTTCGCATCGTGGTTAAAGAGTAAATTCAGTATTAGGAAATTTTCGTCTCTTTTGATTGTCTGGGTGTAGATAAAGGTCATCTGTTGTTTACAGCCTTTGCTTAATTTGCTATGCCTTTCTTCTCTTGTTTTTGATATCTAGACTTTTGTGGGTTTCAGTTATGATTGATAGAGTATGCATATTTCATACAATAGCCACTTCTGTATTTTTGCTTCTTCGTGTGTGTGTATGCAAATGGGGATAAACCATAGCTTTGCTTGATTTACTAAGGCCTTCTTTTCTTGTTTGTGATATCTAGACTTGTCTGATTTTAATTGTGATTGATTCTGAAACATGGAATGCAATTTTGTAGTCTGTCTTCTCTTTGATAAAGCTGCTTTCTGTGATACAACACTCGATTTATTTTTTCTTTCTTGTGTTTATGTGCCTATGAATATGGGTATGCTGTTTATATACTTGGCTTGATCTCATGTGCCTATTTCACGTGTTTGTAATATCAAGACTTGTTGGTTTTGGATTGTGATTGATAAATTTATTCGTTAATTTGTAGAGAAAATTGTTTTCATAAAATAAGATTGATGGGAAACAAAGGCTCTAGTCCACCGGATGCTTGGGATCGGCCACCAGCAGCTTCTTCGCAACCTAGTACAACGTCTGGGTGGCAGCACAATCCTGCCCAAGTACCGTTTTCACAGTATGCTCAAAATTACCCTGTCCAGAATCCTACTCCTCCGGCTGGGTATCCACAAGTTGAGGAGCAGCATAGTGCTCCTCCTTCCCCTCCTAATAATTATGATATTCCATCTCATACATCTACTGAAGAGCCCCCAATCGCATATCCTTATCAAGCTGAACATACCCCTCAAAATTATGGTACTCCACCCAGGCCACACAGGCCACCCACTCAACATTATCCTTCATCACAAGTTCCTCAACCGAAAAGGAAGTTTGATAGGAGGTATTCGATGATTGCGGACAACTATAATTCGTTGGAGGAGGTATGTATGCACATATATCAGCAAGGATTTAAAGCCTGCAGTTTCCTGTAATTTTGGGTACATGTTTCTACTTTCAGGCCAATGTTATTTCGACTTAAGTGGATACTAGTGATAGATAGATAGAAATGACACCTTATTTATAAAGATAAAGGATCTTATCGTTACATGTCCAAATCTAATATATCTCACTCAATTTAAGGAGCTATATTGTAAGTATAGAAAATCATTTGCCTATAGTTAATTACATGAACCGCAGGGAGTGGCTGACAACGCTTGCTGCATAGTGTTATGTTCCTTGCGAGAATGCGAGCAGAACACACTTATCTATTTTATATCTTCTTCTATTAAGTTAGTAAATCTCTAGAAATGTGAAATAAGTGCATCTCCCCCAGCATTTAGTGTTTACCATGGAGAGCCTAACTGAAGAATGATATAGTATCTGCAAGCTGGAAGTTGGAAAAGAATTATTCATGAACTGTATTGAACATCTCAAAACTTAAGTTGAATCAAACTGAAAAGAGAAATTAGATTATCAATTCTGTTAAAAGCAGTGACTACTTTATGTTATTTTGAGAATAAAGCAGTGATTAATTACAAATGTACAATAACATGTTTGCTTTAGCTGGCAATTCGAATTGTATTATTGGTGTTAGAAGGTTATAAATTGGGTTTAGTTGCGGCTTTTCCTTGCTTTGCAGTTACTCGTTTTGGAAGTTCCAGTTACTTGACACTATGTTAACTCCCACAAATCCACATAAATTGTATTGTTAATTCTTTTCAGGTGACTGAAGCTCTTGCACGAGCTGGCCTTGAGTCTTCCAACCTAATTGTTGGAATTGATTTCACCAAAAGCAATGAATGGACAGGTTCAATCTTCTACTTTCATTCTCCATATAGATGTTAGCTTGAAATTCTTGAGCAATGTCTTGATTTGGTTACATTTTAGGCAAGAAGTCATATAATGGGAAAAGTTTGCATCACATTGGATATGGTCATAATCCCTATGAAGAAGCAATATCGATTGTTGGGAAAACAATGGCGGCATTTGATGATGATAACTTGATCCCATGCTTCGGATTTGGAGATGGTATGCCATTATGAACTTGTGGTAGGTACTGGGATTTCAACTTGCTTGCACCATTTAATCACTCTCTTTCCTTGCAGCATCAACTCATGATCAAGACGTATTTAGTTTTTTCCCTGGTGAGAGATGTTGCCATGGATTTGAGGAAGTTATTAGCCGATATAGAGAAATTGTCCCAAATCTGAAACTAGCAGGTTAAGCATGTTCTTACCTATTTTACTGAGCTTAGGGCTTAAATACTATTTCGAATCGTGGCTTAAATTCTTATCATATTTTGGTAGGGCCAACGTCATTTGCACCTATAATTGAAATGGCCATGACTATTGTTGAAAAAAGTGGAGGCCAGTACCATGTTTTACTTATCATTGCCGATGGTCAGGTATTTTCCTCTAACGACTGATGCTAATGGTTTCTTTCTTGTAATATTGAGTTGGTTACGTAGTGTTGATGACTTGATTCTTTTGTAGGTTACCAGAAGTGTGGATACTGAATATGGCCGGTTAAGTCCTCAGGAACAAAAGACTGTACAGGCTATTGTTGAAGCTAGGTAACTTTTTGCAAGTCTGTTTTTGAGAATGCATGTCGACATTTCGTGATCCTGAAGTAATATTGGTTGTAATTCACAGCAAGTTACCTTTATCTATTATTCTGGTCGGGGTTGGAGATGGGCCCTGGGACACTATGAAGGAATTCGACGACAACATTCCAGCTCGAGAGTTTGATAATTTCCAGGTCAGTTGCTGTCTAATTGCTTGTTTTAATCAGATAATTGCTTACCATTGTTCTGAGTTCTGACATATCCTTGGGTGTTCAGTTTGTCAATTTCACAGAAATTATGTCGAAAAATTTACACCAAACCCGGAAAGAGACTGAGTTTGCTCTAGCTGCTTTGATGGAGATTCCACCTCAATACAAAGCAACAATCGAGTATAATTTGTTGGGGTAAATTTTCGATTCACTATTCTGCTGTTTGCATGTGTGATTCACAAACATATTGTTTATGTATTCATTTACTTGTGTTTCTTTTGCATAATTTAGTCGTCGGAGAGGAAATATTTCCGAGAGGTTTGCTCTTCCACCTCCTGTCCAAGCTGCAGCATTCAACAGTAGTTTTAATCCGTCTCACGGAGCTAGTTTTCAGCAAATGCCAAGCTCGTATTACGAGCATAATATCCCTACCGATGCTGCTCCATCTGCTCCAAGCTATCCCCTTGAAGACCAGGTATATTAGAGTGCCCGAAGAGAATGTTCTCTGTACTTCTATTACCACCAATATGGACTAAATTATTTATTTCAACAGTTCAACTGAAATGTGTGAATATGTATCTGTATTTTAATCCACCTGAGCATAATGAAATTTCTAAACTCTTTTCCTTCTTTTTAGAATAGTAATCCTTGCCATTGACCATAACAAAGTAATGGGTTATTTTATGACTGCTTCAGCCCTCTACATGTGCTCTTTTAGCTTCCTGTCGCATCCCGTTTCGTCAAATTAAACAGAGTCACCGTTGCTTGTTGTACAGATCTGTCCCATTTGCCTGAGTAACCCGAAGAATATGGCTTTTGGTTGTGGCCACCAGGTAATTATGCTTTCTTAAACCTCGTCATGAATGCTCCCATGATTGAATGAAATCATAGGTTTGTATATGCTCACTGAATTACTCAACCTCACACGTATTTTCTCACTTAGCAGTACCATATGGTAATATGACTATATCCTGGACTAGAATGTGTCTGTGAGGAAAATATATAATACCTAGCTTCAACAATTGCTAGAACGGTCTTTTGGTTATGGACAATATTTGTCATTACTAATAGAGGTAATATGAAATTTCCATAAGGGTCATTTACATAAACACCTCTGCTAGATAGTCCAATTACAGATTCATACTCACTGTTTAAACAATTACATTCACACCCAATTTTTAATTCCGGCATTGGACTCCGGCTCCTACATGGCAATTATGGGTGATGTAGATATGATTTGACAATAATTCTTTTTTTTTTTTTTTTTATCTATTTCCTTTCTTCTTCTTCGTCATCTTCTTCAACACTCTAACCACCGCCCAATAACAACCACCACCTCCTCGCCCAACCGATACACAAACACTGCCACTGACATAAAATTCAACGGCTCCGGTGAGAGCTCTCGCCGGAGCTATATTATAACTCTGATTCGGGGTAAAATAGCTCCAGTGAGCTCTCACTGGAGCTGTTTAAAAGCTTCGATTTGGGGCTTTTAACAGCCCCAAAAACAGAGCTGTATTCCACTGTCCATTTTGGGGCTGTTTTACAGCCCTAAACGGAGCTGTTTCAGCTCCGACGAGAGCTCAATTTGTTCTCGCCTGAGCATACTTGGGTCTCCATCCATTGAAGACCAATCTCAAGCTTTTGATGGGTCTTCAATGGAGTAGATTGATTGTTTTTTTAGTTTTGAAAACATTTGGGTTCTATATTGAGAATTTGAAGGATTATGTTGTAATATTTATTTGGGTTATTCTTGTAAAGTAAATTTTATGTTGGGTTTTAAAAAAAAAAATTGGGTAAATTTTGTAATTTTCTACAACTTTAAACTTCAATTTGAGTTTTAAGTCAATTACAAACATACCCAGTCAATATGAATTAATAATGCCTGTATTAATGACATGGCCATGTCATCATTTTGCTTGTGTTTCCGGCGAAGTTCAGGGTTGGCATCATCTCCGCCATTGACTAATGGGTTCTTATGTAATTTAATCTAATTGCCAGTTCAATTTTTGAAACCATTTATAATTGTTCAAAATAACGGGTATCGGTGTGGGTTTTGTAAATATTTGTTTCCATATAATATATGACTACAGCATGAGTCATACATTATACATATACAATAAACTGATAAAGAACATAGAATCACACTAATGTTAAAGTTCAACCATGAAGTCTGAGAAGTTCTAATACTAAATAGATTCACATGCGTGATTGAGAATCGATTTGAATTGAAAAATGTCCATTCAAATAGATTATTTTGTACACAAAACAGACTATTTGAATGAGCATTTTTCAATTCAAATCGCTTCCCAATCAGCCACTTAAACTTCATATTGTTTAACGGAGGTGTATGAACTTCGCATAGACAAGGCCCGTGTAGAAATTTCCTATAAATCCTTAAAAAAGTTCGGTTACATATTTTGCTTTTCTATTTTTGGCAGACATGCGTTGACTGTGGGAACAACATTCAGCTATGTCCAATTTGCAGGCTTCGAATTGAGACCAGGCTGAAGCTCTACTGAGTTGCTTGCACCGCGTTTTTCACATTGATTCCAGCTTCACATTCTTTACATTTGTTGTAGATGTAAATTTTTATCATATTGTACAAGAGAGTCGTCCTGTTTTTGTACATAATGTAAATGTACGATGTCTTTTAGCAAATCAATGCCCCCCTGTCAACAGCTTACATATAATACCACATTGGTCTGAAAATGATGGAGATGTTCGAAGGAAGAGTAAGAAACTCCAGATTTAGACGGCAAATTCGTGTGAAATGTCGGTGAAAATTCTGAGCATGAAGGGATTCCAAGAAGAGAGCTGGTATAGATTTTGTTTGAAGAAGGGTTGAGGGAGATTGAAATATGTCTGGTATAGATTACAGAAATATTTACTTATTTGTCTCTCCTGGAGATTGATGATTGATAATAAAAGCATGCAGATGCTACATATTGTTTTAAACTCATTTCTCAAGTGATTGGTGTCATTGCCAGACAAATGGTGTCCTCCTAAACCCTATCTATGCAAAAAAAAAAATTCAGTATAAATCAAAGCAAAAAGGGTGTGTTAAGTGGATAATAGTAACTCATTTCTATTTTTTTTTTTACATTTATTTTCTAAATTTTTTACTTTATTTGTATCTTGCACGAGAAAATTTCAATACGAAACGGATAGAGTATGTTTGTTGACACCTAGGAGATTACTAAATTCGTCTAACGTTTCTAACTTAAAAATGACGATTGGTGTCATTGCTAGACAAATGGTGTCCTCCTAAACCCGATCTATGCAAAAGAAAATTCAGTATAAATCAAAGCAAAAAGGGTGTGCTAAGTGGATAATACTAACTCATTTCTATTTTCTTTTCCATTTATTTTTAAAGTTTTTACTTAAAATTTAATTTGTACCTTGTACGCGAAAATTTCAATACGAAATGGATGGAGTACATTCGTTGACACCTAGGAGATTACTAAGTTCGTCTAACGTTTCTAACGTAAAAATGGCGACTTTAAACCTTCTTCTCAAGGGTTTATCATTTTATGCACATCGCAGTCTCCACTCCATTCTTTCGTCTCCAAGAATTTCTTGAATCCAAATTCCAATTCTAGCTTCTTTCTCTGTTCGTTCATTTCAATGAAGCTGGTTTTCAAGCTAGCTGGTATGTACTTACACTCATCCTGTATCTGAATGTCCAATCTTGGGAAAAAAGATTCGATTTTTAACCTGTTTCTTTGTGTTATATTGCATTAGGGCATAATCCTGCTGCTGTAGTTCGATCCTTAGCTCGTCGTAGTTTCAGTGCACAAGCTAAATCGGAAGAATATTTGAAGAGAAATTATGCTTGTAATGAAGCTGAGTACAACACTGTCATTGGCTCTCTCACTTCTCAGCGCAGGTCTTTTTGTCACTCGTTTTTGTGTTTACGAGTTATCGGTTAATGTATTTGAATCCCACTGAATGATTTTAGTTGTGTTTGAGTTTGGCTACTTAATGCGTGTAGAGGCGTAGAGGCTCAGTGTGACTTGGCCATTATGTTTAAATTGGAGTTAGAAAAGGTATATTTGATTAGAGATGTATATGATAGGCCGATGCTAGAAGATTTCCGCCTCCTGTAAATTTATCTGAAATCAAGAGTGGATTGAGTTGTCTTTGAGTATCGGAATAGAATCTGTGTAAGAAGGTCCACTGTGATTGGTGTTTTAGGAAAACAGGTGATCATTTCTGAGAGATGTAGATGATGGTGTGATACTAGTCACTAGATGACTTTGAATCCACAAAAGAATGTCAGTAAAGGTCAAATCGGTGTAATGGGGAAATAAAACCATTATTTGCCGAAGGTTGTAGATGATGACATGAAGCTAGACGGTTTTTGCTTCCGCGTGTATTTCTTTGAATTGCATTGAGCGAATTGTGTTGTTTTTTAGTTTCACAAAAGAATGTGCCGTATGGGTGACTGGAAGGCATGTTTTGCTGTGATATGTATATGGTTTTTGCTTTCTCCTGAAAATACTTTTCCTTTTAGTGAATTGAATTGTCTTTGACAGTTGCAAATGAATGTGTGACTGACCTTATCCGCGTAATGGGAAAAATAAAGAAAAATAAGTTATTTGATGAGGATTATGTACGTTGATATCATGCTAGACAGTTTTAACTCTGTAAATTTCTTTGAAGCCCATTGAGCGAATGTGTTTAAAGGTTTAGTGTGACTGATATGTACCGGAGACTGGAGAGAAAAAGTTTGTATCTGCGAGGGAGGTGTATATGATGAGATGGTACTAGACAGTTTTTTGCTTTCTCCATAAGATTATTAGTCCTATTATGATTTGAGTTTGGCAAAAGAATGCGTGTAATGATCCTTCGCAACTGCCCTTATCTGTGTGTAATAGGGGGGGGGGGGGGGAATGCCTTTTTTGTTAAGGCATTT